>JBBPMV010000348.1:0-18324 GCA_038090495.1 Heimioporus retisporus | reverse complement strand
AAATGAGATCCAAATGAGCTATTTGTCAATTGCTCAACAAAGACTATAATAGATTATACACCTACTAAAATTATGATTAAAAAAGACAAAGTGATGTATGTAATTATCTGAATGTATCAAAAATTATGTATGGATGATCATATCTAACCAGGAATATCTACACCTGGAATTCTATCCACTCTAATGATATTCACTTTATCAACCAGATATCAAAATAAGATTCAAATGATCACTTGTAAATTGTTCAACAGCAGCTATAATGAATTATAAACTCACTAAAATTATGATTGCAAGGAGACAAAGTGATGTATATAATTATCAGAATGTATCATAATAATGTTTGGATGATCATATCTACCTAGGAATATCAGTGCCTCAAAAATTTCCTGATGTATGTGAAAACTCTGCCAATGCTAACCACTGATCCCAGTCCGTCTGCCGATGATTGGTGTAAATTCGAAGATATTGTTCGATGGTACTATTGTACCGTTCGGTTTGTCCATCGGTTTGAGGGTGGAATGCTGTAGACGGGTTTCCTATGATGCCAAGTAACGAATAGAATTCGGTCATGAATGATGATATGAATTGTGGTCCTCGATCAGAGATGACCTTTGAGGGAGTGCCATGGAGTTTAAAGATATGGTCCCTGAAGATCGTTGCTACTCCTTTGGCTGTTATCTCCGTTGTAACGGGGAATATTCGCATCATCTTTGAGAATCGGTCGATGACGGTAAGAATTGCATTTTTGCCGTTGGCTTCCGGCAACGGGCCGATAATATCAACCGAGATGATTTCCCATGGTTGTATAGGGATTTCGTTCGGGTGTAATGGGGTTTTCAAGGGTGAGGAACGAGGTTTTACCCTTTGACACTTGTCACATCCCTTGACATATCGGTTAACATCTTTATTGACCATCGGTCAATAGTATTTCTCCACAATCAACTCCTTGGTTCATCGTGCTCCTGGATGTCCGGCAATGGGATGATCATGATTTTCTCGAATGATTCGTTCCCGTAAATCGGCATGTTCGGGTACATATATGAGATCCTTGAATAAGATCAATCCGTCTCGCCGTCTCCAGTCACTTTCGTCCTTGTGGAGTTCTTTCGTGACAACGTCATCCTGTAGGTGGATATACTTTTTCACCATTGACTCAATTGATGTCATATCGATCAATTGTTTTTCCATTGGAGATTTGGAGCGCACAGCAGCTACAACGAAACTCTCCGACGAGTGTGGTGTGAAGAGGGTGGTTGGAAGCATGATTTGGGCCTTGTTATCGTGTTCTACCCCCCTTTCAAAGTCTGACCTCCGGGACAGAGGATCCGCTGGATTACTCTTGCCAGGACGGTGTTCGATGTGGAAATGGTATTCCTGCAAAAGTTGTTGCCAACGAGCCTGTCGGCGAGAGAGGTCTTGGGGACGCGTCCAATATGCCAGATTGCAATGATCGGACAGAATTGTGAACTCATGGTGGGCGCCGAGGAGGTAATGACGCCATTCTTGTAAGGCGAAGATGATGGCCCCTAGTTCCAAGTCGGCCACATGGTAGTTGTGCTCGGCATCATTAAGGGACTTGGAAAGATAGGCAATAGGATGCCACCGATCGTCTTGCAATTGGGTAAGAATTGTGCCATACCCGATACCGGATCCATCCGTTTCGATGCGAAATGGATCATGGTCGGTCGGCATGGCCAATGCCGGAGCAGTTGTGAGGGTTTCCTTCAATTTATCAAATGCTGTTTGGCATTTATCGGTCCAATTGAAGTCCACCTTGTCCGATGTGAGGGCATTGAGCGGTTTGGCAACTTTCGCGAAGTCCTGCACGAAATGTCGATAGAAATTACAGAAGCCCAGAAAGGCTCTGACTTGTTTTCGATTCGTGGGAATTGGCCATTCCACAATGCCCTTAACTTTGGTGGGATCCATCTTGATCTCCTTATGCGACACAATGAGTCTGAGATATTCGGTTTCGATGGCTTCAAACTCGCATTTGGTATGTTTGAGGAACAATTTGTTGTCACGAAGAATCTGTAGCACTTCGCGTACGATGTCGCGATGTTCCTCGAGTGTCTTGGTGAAGATCATGATGTCATCCATATAGATGACAACCTTTCCACGATTGATCAGATCGCAGAATAGGTGGTTCATCATGGTTTGGAACGTGGCCGGCGAATTGGTGAGGCCGAAGAACATTACCAGTGGTTCAAACAGACCACGATTCGTTCTAAAGGCCACTTTCCATTCGTTGCCTTCCTTCATCCGTATATTATTGTACCCCCATCGAACGTCAAGCTTCGTGTAGTATTTAGCCTTTTTCAGCTTGTCGATCAATTCGGAGATAAGCGGTAAAGGATATCGGTTTTTGACGGTGATAGTGTTCAATTTCCGATAGTCCTGTACTGGACGAAGGCAACCATCTTTCTTCTTTACAAAGAAGAACGGAGATGCGAAAGGGGATTTTGAAGGGCGTATCCTTCCGCTTTTGAGATTCTCTTCGAGGAAATCATCAAGTTCCTTTTGTTCATCGACTGACAAGTTGTACGTTTTACAGTCAACTTTATGATCCCCCGGAAGAAGTTCGATCGCGTGGTCTCATGGTCGTCGTGGTGGTAATTCGTCGAAGTTTTCCTTGGCGAACACGTCTTTGTATTCATGGTAGTGATGTGGGACCACAGCTTCGAAGCTCTTATCCCCTTTTGCTCGATTGGCTTCTATGGCAAGATCCGTTGACGTTGTGTGAAGATATTCTTGGATGTCTATCTGGAAGGTTCGTTCGCCTTCTTCTTCGTCATCAGGATCATTTATTAATGTGGGTAAATGATCTTCGCATTCCAGGATCAATGTCTTTTCAGCCCAGTTGATCCAAGGGTTGTGTTTCTTAAGCCATTCGAAGCCAAGGAAGACCTCATGGGTGCTCAATTGCATTACTGCCAATGATATGGTTTCTCGGTGATCGCCGATAGCTAGTTCGACAGTTGTGAAACGTTCGATCTTTCCATGTGCATTTGGCGTTCCATCAGCATTATAAACGGGTATAGCAACTGGTAACTCCCATGTTGGTAGATTGTATTGAGTGATGACTCGTTCATCAATCGAAGACCCGGTGCATCCCGAATCAACAAGGGCTTTGATTGTGAAGTCTTCGCCACTCAGATTGGTGATGACCCCTGTTATTTCGAGACTGTTTTCGGAGCGCTTTCTCTTGACAAATCGCGGTTTACTCTGCATGTCTCGCAAGATAAATTGCGCTTCGATTGATGTCATGTCTCGAAGTTGTTGGATGAATTGATCATCGATTTCTTCGAGTCTCGATTCATGTACGAAGGAGCGGATATGGTGTTTGGTCCTTTCGTTGTCAGTGTTGTCGGCTACCGCCTTTATCCACTGACTGGACCATGGATCGACGGTGTTTAACCAAGTCTGCCTACCATTTCGCTTCAGGGGGCTCTTGATCGCGTGAGGCGCACAGCGCTCAGAGGCTGGATCTTGTTCCATTTGGCTCGAAGCCACCCCCTTACTTGGCGAAACGTCAGCAACCGGGGGGTGATCAGCCCTCAGCGGTCCCTTTGGTTGATTCATGATCCATATCTGTGTTGAACCAAAACCATCCGTTCCCCTCTTCGTGTTTGTCAACTCCGTGGTACATTCTTCGACAGGAGGTGTTGCTATCTTTTCCAGTATTAATTGCACAACGCGATCTCCTTTTCGAATCGGGAATTCCTCATGTCCGTTGTTCATGAGGACGATTCCTACTTCTCCACGGTAGTCGGCATCTATTACTCCGGCCAAGACATTGATGCCGAACTTGATGGCTAACCCGGATCGTGGGGCGATTCGTCCATACGTTCCTTTTGGTACGATCATCGCCAGTTTGGTCTGGATCACTGCTCTTTTTCCGGGTTTGATGGATGAATCTTCGGCCAAGCATAGATCATATCCCGCCACTTCTTCGGACTTCCTTTCCGGCAATGTTGCTTCTTTAGTGATTTTTTTTACGTGTAGGGGTTGTTCAGCCTTGCCTTCTTTGTTGGACAAAACAGCATATTTATTGCAAGAATGTACTGGTACTGTTACATCAAGAGCGTCCATACAAGAAGACTTGGAGGGGGTCGCAGACGGCTTTACTGCTTCCCGCTTTGAAAACCCTGATCCGTTTTGACTTTCCTGATCGCTTCTTCGAGCATTGCAGGATCGTCATATTCAATGTCAACACTGCGGAATTGGAATGTACGAGTCTGACGTGCACGGGGTTTGAAATGGTCGGCACATGGCCATGGCTTACCGCATCTTTGGCACACCCCAGCCGCCCTTGCCTTGTCGAGTTCCATCGGGGCGCCAGCGCCACCGAAGGTTCCCGTTGCATTCGGATGAATAGGCACGGGGGCTGTTGCGGCAGGCGCTGCTGTGGGTTTAGCCTGGGCTTGCGGCTGTGCCCTTGCAGGCGCCCATGGGCGGTTAGTCGAGTAGTTCTGACCTTTCTTGCGCTCCTCTATTTCGTGCAAGGTTCGTCCTGCCAGAATCAAGGCCGCCTTCCATTGATGATAACTTTCACTTTCGATAACGCACGGCATGGAGCGTTCCACAAACTCAACGATGTCGTTCTTGATGTTTTGGCGTATGACGCGTACTAGAGTGCAGGAATGAACGACACGGTCCAGCTGTGCCTCCATCATCCATTGTTCGATCTTAACGAAGTAGTCTTCGATCGAATCGTCAGCGCGTTGTCGATACATCATCAGTTTACGCTCAGCTTCTTGCTTATGTGCAACTGGAACAAAAACTTTCTCGAGTTCCTCCCAGAACCCGTCATAGCTAAGACGCCGGACATTGTGGGAATTCTCTCGCATCCACAAGTCCACAAAGCGTCCAGCCGCATTGTCTCCTCTCATGTATGAAATCGTAATGAGAATCTTCTGGGCTTCGGTGGGTTCCTGATCAAAACCAGCCAAATAGGTGACTATCTGTCGGGCCCATTGATTGAACTTTGATTTATCTCCGTTGAACATATTGGGTTTGGCGGAGACAGACTTTCCCAGTCCACGGTAAGCATGCTGACTAATGTTACCAGGCTCGGCTGGTGGCGGTGCAGGTCGTGGGACAGCTGGCACCGCAGGTCGACTTGGGATGGGTGCACGTATTCCTGACGGAGGTCCAGGCGTGGGGGGAAGGGGTCCTCGAGAAGTTCGAGACCCGGAAGATCGTGGAGACGCCGGAGCCGATCGATATGATCCCGTGTCGGGAACACGTGTCTGAGTTGTGGATTGTGGGAATAGGGTTGTAGGTGGCTGTGGCGGGTCTCCTGCCACCTCGAGTCCGAAGTCATTGACGTCCTGGTGCCATCTCCTGTAGGCTGCCATGAAGTCGTCTGTGGTAACATGTCGTGCGGGACAGGGAAGTGAAGTCAGAAGGTCGGTGTTTGCCGTTGAGAAGTCGACGGGAGCAGGTGTGGCAGTTCGAGAACCTCCCCAAGCGGTGTGGGAGTCAATAGGGTCCATCCGATCAACGGACGAAGCGTGGAGTAATGAATTTGATATGCAGACCCGTGGGAGCGGGCCAAGAAAGCAGAGTTATGATCGGACTGTGCGAGGAGGGATCAAATCGACCTCGACTCGGCACTAGAGTTGTGGGTATCGGTGGAAATAACCGTACTCGATCCTCTTGATGAGAGCCGACTTAAATGAGGTGTGGTAATAAGGGTATGGGCGAAGGGTGTCGATATGAGAGTAAGGGCGGAGGAACGGACCGTCAACCCAACCCTCGTAGGACAAAGGGCGGATGTGTCGGCGATACGGGAGAGGTTTACGAGCTATGGTTAAAACCAGCGGGGACGATAGGTGGAAGGTGTGAAGAGGACACGCGCAAGGGTCGAAGAGACCTGCTGTACGCGGGCAAAGCTAGTAGAAGAGAGAAGAGCAAGGGTTCCTAGAAGAAGAGTGACGAACTCGCGAAGAGCCAGTTTGGTAGCGTAGTTTCGGAATTATATCAGGTGAACTCACTTAACAGCCGAAGGGGCTGACTCGCGAGCGGTGTGTGAGCTGAATGAAGAATTCTGAAACTAAGGAATATACATGCAGATAACGAGGTTTATATACTGTAAAATGTGGCTGTGTGCGGCAGTGTCTGTGGAAAAGGGGAGAACATAGTGGAATGTCATAGAACGAAGTGACGCAATATAAGAATGAAATGACGAATGATGAGAATGAAATGACACAAAAGTCTAGAATAATCTGGAATCCTGACATGGCCCTTCATTTCCCACTCCACCTCCTGACATCATCGATGGTGAAGAAGAATATGAAGTTGACAGCATTCTCGCACACAAGGGATCCCCTGGCCGTTATCAGTACCTGACCGCATGGAAAGGATATTCCGCAGCTGAAAACACCTGGGAACCGGAGAGTAATCTCCACCATGCCAAGAACATTCTCTTCAGTTATAAACAAACTCATTCCTTACGATAGCATGGACCCGATCCCTATTGAACTTGCATACGCTCAACTATTCTCCCCTCGTGCTCGTGCCAGACATTGGTTTCTTCTTCGCCATCCCACTTTGTCTTCCTCTCATTTCCTTGAACACGAATACTTCTGCCGCTTCGACGATTGCCCTGTTCACATAAAAAAACTATTAAACCTTCCCTCTTCGTATGATCCTTATTGTTTTCCTTTTCTCACTCCTCGTAAACCTTTTCATCACTTCACCCACCTTTCACCATGTCCGTTACCTCTTCTTCTTCCTCTTCTTCTCCACTCTCTGTTTCTTCTCCATTACGCTCCAGACGTGTACAGCCTACTTTCTTACCCACCTCTGCCATCTACACTCTCTACACCGCCATCCTCACCGATCCCACCCTCATCCACGCCCTCGAAACTGATCCTCTCTATGAAGAAGACAAAATCTCTCAGGAACTCATATGCCTTTTTCTTGACATCTCCAAAGTACAATCATACCATTTCCAGGCAGCCCCTTCTGATCTTCCAGCGGCCTTTGGACTGCCCCTCTGTCTCTTGATTGGTTGCCTCCCTGATCGTATTCTTTCTATTCTCCATCTGCATGGCTTCCATGGTTTCATTGAATGACTTGACCCCATTACCCTTTATCCCACCTTTCGCCATATTTACCTTTCTCTTCCTCGTGATGCGCAGGATAGATACCTCAATTCCATTACTTCCATTCCCACTGTTGCCACTTCCTCCTTCCTTTCCACTCCCGCCTCTCCCCCTCCTTTGCCGATTGCCCCTCCCGATGCCTCTACCCCTTTGCCACTCGCCTCTCGCCTTTCCTCAGTCTGATTGATCCCCCATGATCGCGTCAATGACCCCCTCTTTTGCTCTGATGGTTTCGTCGTTGACCGGCATGTCCTTTCCCTCAACCAAGAACACATCCAATTCTTCCAAAACCCTGCTGGGCAGCGTATCCTCTCCTCTGCGGTTCAAACTCTCACCTCCCCTATCATTCGTCCTCCAGTGACCGCCTCCACCACATGCTACCATTGCCATCGCTCTGGACATTATCGCGAGAACTGCTCCGAGTACCGCTGCCCTTCCTGTCTCGTCTACGCTCCTGGACATCCGTCCCACATCTGCTTCTCTATCCAATGCTCCGCTTGCTCTTGTTGGGGACATTCTGACCGCTTCTGTCCTACTCGTACTTGTGCTCGTTGCGACGAGGCAGGGCATATCTTCTCTGACTGCCCCTTTGAGAATCTCTCTCCTTCCCAGGCATTCGCGGCATCCTTCCCTCCTCCCCCTCTGACAGACTTGGCTTGATCTTGCAGTCTGGGACTACAAGGCTTGGAAGGGGGTAATGTTACAGTTTTTCTCCCCTTTTACTCTCATGTTCTCTTCTCCTTTATTCTGATAGAGTGCTTCACACACACTCCTATTGTTTTGCTTATCTTTCGTGCCGATGCTGCACATCTTTACTCATTTTCGCTTACTAAACGCTTACGCATCTTCTGTTTTGCTTACGTGTTCTTTGTTCCACTGACGCATCCTTTTGTTCTCAATTGTTCTATGACATTCTACGCTTACGCGTCCTTGGGTATATAGTCCATTCGTTTACAACGATGTACTCTATTCTCGATCTGCGCAATCTAGCGTACTCTTGAGTCAACCTCAGTCCCTCAGTCCTCCTTCTAGGAGTAATCCTTCATCTCTAAGTTAACCTTAGTCCCTCAATCCTCCTTCTAGGAGTAGTCCTTCGTTCCTTCGTTTCTACGAGCTGAGTTGTACCTCTTCGTGAGTGTCCTGCTCGTGGAATTCCCTTTGACAACAGTCTTGGTCCACTCGAGGTACGCCCTGTGTAACACACAGGAAACGACTGAGGTCACAAGGAATAGCAAGACCAGACATGGCTTGCCTGCCACTCCACCCTCAAGCAGGCATGACTCTGCAAACCCTTCTCCCACAGGGACAAGGACCAATCCATCAACTGGAGGATCTCCTTCAGGTTCTGATGAGAGTCGAGGATGACGATCTCGTAGAGTCCGCTTTGCGGATTCACATGGAACGGAGATCGATACAACGGGCACAGACGATCTTGCCCAACAACAACAATGGCTTCAAGGCCGTACTCTGGGGACTCCTTTACGACTTCTCTATGCCGACTGTCAGCATCACAGACCCTTCTCTACTACCCTGCACTATTCCGCAATATCGGAGCATCACATTCTATCAAACATGCCCAATCCCGTACCTCTCGACTCAGCTTCGAGAGATGTGCCACGTCAAAGTAGTTCCACATCAGTGCATTCAACACATGATGCAACCTTGGTATCCAATGTACCAATCGCGGATCGAACCACATGGGATGAGTTATCAGGCAGCTGCCGAGCTCATTTCATCATCCATGCAAGTAGTGATTCCTCATCAGATTCCTCCAATTGAATCTAGATTTCATCTCCCTGTCAATGGCCTCTTTTGCCTTGGCAAGACCCTAGCTTCCATCTATGAAGCTGCCGGCTGGGCATTCCCATCTGAGACATATGAGGAATCGAAGAAATTTTTCATGGTATGATCACAAGGCTTCGAAATCTTCCGGTGCAACATCTTTCCGCTGAGACACTATGAGAACTACCTGCTGGTAAAGTCGACATATCCTAACCAGCAGCATCACGACTATATATGGGCACGTTATGCGGAATTTAGAAGTGGAGACATCGGTTATCACCGATGGAAGGGAATGGACATTCAAGTGTGGAACAGGATCACAGACACTGAGTCCAGGTGGCAGTTTATGAATAACCCTTCTGACGAACATGTCCACAGAATCCGAGACAAGGTTCTGCACTACAGATGTATCGTACTCGCCACCAGAAATCCCAAAGATGAGCGAATCATTTTCGATGTACTTGCGGGGAGATACACAAAGCCTAAGAGAAAGGCTGCAGAAGAGGGTGAGCGCAAAAGGAGAGCTGGAAGCTCTGGGGGTAAACGACGCCGCCTTTAACTTTTTCCTGCTACATCCTGTTCACAACACATGGCCACTCGGACGTCTACAAAGAGAGTCGTATAATGGTGAAATTATGGACTTCTATCTATCCTTTTTGGACTGGCACTACGACCTTTACAGACATTTTCTAAAGGAGTTTCCTTGCCGATATCATACACATATGGATTGAGATTTATACTTCCAAGAAAAACATCTTACTCCTGCCGTCCAAAACCCACACTTCTTCAACTTCATTTGGTTTACATCATTCGAGCATTTCGCTTCACACCCTTTACCCTCTTGGTACTCACCAAAAGGAGACGATGATGAACCATTCACGAAGTATGAAAGAAAGCTATACTGGGAAAGGAAAATCAAAGCAGCCGCTTACAAGCAACAGCTGCAAAGGGATAAACAAGATCTTTTGCAGATTGGAACTCTTGGCAATCCTGGAATGCTCATTCCGAAGGCTCAACGAGCTCACGGTGCTATTCACACTTCATTCATTGGTTATATATACGAACATCTGTTTGACACACCTTTCACAGACGTTCATCGCTTTTTATAAGCATCCAAGATGGCAACACACCCCATTTCTGTTTCCGAAGACTTCAAGGTGGACAACACCTTGCTTACCTGCATTCAAACTCTCAAAGGCCATTCTAACTATGTCATGTGGTCTACTCGCATTCAATCAATCCTCCAATCCCTTTCTGTTTGGGGTTGGATCAATGGTACCATAACCCACGCCACAACTAACGCTAATGATCAAGGCAAGTGGGAAGCCATCAACAAAAGGGTTGTCAGGATCATTTCCCAGACACTGGGCAATAACCTCGTCCATCACATGACATTCATGTACAATGCGACCCACAACTCTTTGGCTCTTGGACTTTGGAACCGCCTTTCTTCACTTTTCGCTTCTTGAGGCCTTTCAGGCCAATTCTACTTATTCTCACAGTGCATGCATACAAGCATTTGCACTAGAACAGCTGCAGAAGATATTAACCGCATTACCTCCCTTTTTGAGCAGATGACCCAGGCAGGTCTGAACATGCCTGAGAACTTCAAAGCGATGTTCTTGTTGACACGCTTGCCATCTGACTACTCTGCCTTCTGTACCACCATTGCTGAAACTGTTGCTACAGCGAGTTTCACTCCTGACAACATCACTGGAAAGATTCTTTCCGAGATCGATCTCCGTGGATCAAGGCATATGCCATTAACCGCGAGAATTCACAATGTGGAACAGAATGAAGTAAGTGGGCCTTTCAAACCAACATAATCAAGAAAGGTCCTCCACGTACTAATCCTTGGAAATCAAAGACCAGTACATGCAGAACCGGCTCGAACTGTCGTGGTCAAGGCCAAGGCTTCACTCCTTATAGAGGACGTGGTGGAAGCAACCCTGCTGGCTTCCACAACCATGCTGGTTTTGAGAAAAGGCAGAACTGTCCCAAAGCAGGAGGACGAGACAAAGGGAAGGGCAAAGCCCAATCACACGAAGTGATCGGTGATGGTTTTGCATACACCGTCACACTAGATGACAAGACTAACGAGAATAACGCAGAACCGGAGTTGAACCAAGTATCCTCCGAGAACACATACGAACCTAGCGAGTTCTGGCCAGAAGGTAACTTCGACCCTAACTATAGTACGACTGTAAAGTCTTACTGGGCCGATGGAATCACTCCTGAAGATCGGGACATGTTTGAAACTGTCACCAAAGGGACCGATTACAATACCTGGCAAGAAGGCGAGTGTTACAGTCGTCTCTTTCTCTTACGTCCTTTGTTTCCATTCACACATCCCTTCTCTCTTTCGGTAGAGTGCCCATGCACACCTTTGTGTTGGTTCCCACCTTTCTTTCCGATGCTGCGCATTCTTTACTCATTCTTGCTTACTTAACGCTTACGCGTCTTTTGTTCCTTTTGTCATTCTCGCTTACTCGACGCTGACGCGTCCTTGTTCTTTTCCATTCCATGACATTCTACACTTACGCGTCGCTGGGTATATAGTCCATTCGTTTACTACGATGTACTCTATTCTCGATCTGCGCAATCTAGCGTATTCTTGAGTCACCCTTGATCTCTCAGTCCCTCAGTCCCTCAGTCCCTAGTCCGCCTCTCTGGCGTGGTCCTTCGTCCCTTCGTCCCTTCGAGCTGAGTTGTACCTCTTCGTGAGTGTCCTGCTCGTTGGTAAGTTCTTCGACCTAGTCTCGACCTACTTGAGGTACGCCCTGCATAACAAAAGATCGAGAATCTCCTCTGTCCCTCCTATTACGGAGTAGGACCCACCCCAGTTCATCATTCGCAGCATCAGAGCCCCCAGCCCAGTCTCCTCCGACGAGGAGCCCCCTCTCTCGACCGCGGAACTCCGCCGTCGTCGTCGCCTAGCCGGAACCAACGTTCCAAACCCATTTGCTCCCTCACTTCGTACCCCAGCACCCCCATCGTCTCGCACCACCATCGTCACACAGCCTCAGCCTCAGCGCCCCAGTACCCCCCTAGGATCTCCTATCGCTCTCAGCCCAGTTCTCCCACAGATTCCCCTCAGCACCCCAGTACTCCCACAGAACCCGTTACCCCAAACGGCCCCTCCCACTGTTCACATCCCACCCAGCACCCAGACCACCCACACCATGACGGAACTTAAGGCAGCCCTCCCAGCAGACTTCTCCGGTGAACCCTCCGACGCCGTTCGATGGATCAAGGCCATGAAGGCCTACTTTGAGATCAATAAGACTTTGTACTCCACCGACGAGGCAAAGATCATGACCACCCTTAACAAGATGAGCAAGGGACGCGGCGTCTCTTTCTCGGAGATGTGGTATGATCGTATGGCAGACGCCAACTTCCCAGACAAAACCTTCGCTAAATTCACTGAGAACTTCGAGTCCACCTTCTATCCCTTCGATACCAAAGCCACCGCCCGCCTCGAACTGTCCAAACTCGTACAGAAATCTACCAAGGGACCTACTGGAGAGACCGACGACGGATTCCAGAAATACATTACCGACTTCCAGAACCTTGCAGCCAGAGCCGGAATCGCCGACGATGTTACTCTCATCGACCAGTTCTCCCTAGGACTTGACCAACAGTTATCCATCATGATCCTCTCCATGAGCACCGTCCCCACCACCATCAAAGAATGGATCGAAAAGGCCAAAACCTTCCACGCCCAGAAAGCCCGCATCGCAGCCCTTCGAAAAGGCCATTGTACGCCCTCCTCTTTCTCTCGCACCATCGCCACTACCGATCCCAACGCCATGGACGTAGATGCTATTCGCGTCTCGAAACTTTCCCCAGCAGAACGAGCTCGCTGTTTCAGAGAAGGACTCTGCCTCCGCTGTCGTCAGAAAGGACACAATGCCATCCAGTGCAAAACATTCGCCTCGAAAATCTCTTGCCCCTCCCAGCAGCGCATCCAAACCACAAACACCACCCCAGCCACCACTTCCCCAACGCCTCCTCCCCCACAAAAGCCCTCCGCTCTTGAAATCTATGTCTCCAAACTCAGAACCACCGGGAAGGATGAGGGAGAGATTTTACAAACCCTCAAGCTTTGCTTCGAGGAAAACAAAGATGATTCTTCCCAGGATTTTCAGTAAGGGAAGAAGTTGTAACGTCTCCTTCCCTAGGTATCGACACTGTAATTGTAGGCCTTTCCAATGAACGAACTCTTCGTCTTCCCGTTCACCTACATACTGAGTCTCAAACCGTTACCACCACTGCTCTCATAGACTGTGGCGCAACCAACAACTTCATCGACGTCTCCCTAGTCCCAAAACTTCGCAAAGCCATTCGAAAACTTCCGCAACCCCTCTCTGCATACAATGTAGACGGAACTCCCAATCATCAAGGGACCATCCGTTTTTCCATCACTGCAAACGTCATCTTCCCCGACCTCTCTGATAAAGTCACTTTTCTCGTAACATCTTTAGGTTCCCCCCGGGTTATCCTCGGAATGACTTGGTTGAAGAAACGCAACCCTGTCATCGATTGGTCCGCCAACACTCTCACCCTCCAGGACGCTGTGGTACCTCCTAGTGAGCGTCCGCCCTGGAAGAATGTTGACGAAACCTATCCTCAACACCTCGGCAAAATTACACTATCCACCCAAATTGCACAACAAAATCTACCCAAGGAAACTCCCATCCCCTCCTGGTGCACCGACTATACCGATGTCTTCTCCGAACAGATGTTCGAAACCCTACCTCCGCATCGCCCCTTTGATCATTCTATCGACCTAAAACCATCATTCGTCCCGAAGATTGCCAAAATTTATCCCCTCAACCCTGCCGAGAAGGAGGCTTGTCGAACATTCATTGAAGAAAATCTGAAAACTGGCCGCATCGTCCCCTCGAAATCCCCTCAAGCTTCTCCCTTCTTTTTTGTGCCCAAAAAGGATGGGACCCTTCGCCCCTGCCAAGACTATCGATATCTCAACTCCCATACCATCCGCAATGCCTACCCCTTACCCCTCATATCTGACCTGATCGATGACATGAAGGATTCCACCCTCTTCACAAAATTTGACGTTCGTTGGGGATATAACAACGTTCGCCTATGCGAACAGGATCAATGGAAAGCGGCATTTATCACCCCTTTAGGTCTTTTCGAGCCCACGGTCATGTTCTTCGGATTCAACAACGCACCTCCCACCTTCCAAGCCTTCATGAACCACATCTTCGCTGATATGATCGCAGAAGGATGGCTGAAGATCTACATGGACGACATCGGTATCCACACAGCAAACGACCTAGACCTCCACCACGTCCGTACCAGACGAGTTCTCCAATGCCTCCGGGAAAACAACCTATCGCTGAAAATATCGAAATGCACCTTCGACTCCCCCCAGATGGAATATCTAGGTCTAATCATTGGCCAGGGTCGCATACAGATGGATCCAGCGAAACTCTCCGCCATTGCCGATTGGAAACCTCCCACCTCCGTCAAAGGCATTCGCTCTTTCCTAGGTTTCGCCAACTTCTACCGAAAATTCATTCCGGGCTTCTCCAATCTGGTCGCTCCCCTCACCCTCCTTACTCGCAAAGACGAACCTTGGCTATGGACCCCACTCCAGCAGCGCGCTTTCGAAGCTTTGAAAGCCCGGTTCTCCTCTTCCCCTGTCCTCGCCTTCCCCGATGTCTCCCAACCCTTTACCATCATGTCTGACGCCTCTCTCTTGGCTGCCGGGGCCGTCCTTCTCCAAGCCGACGTCAATGGAGACCTACATCCTTGCGCTTATTTTTCCCAGACATTCACCCCGGCTGAACGCAACTATGACATCTATGATCGCGAACTCCTCGCAGTCATCTTGGCCCTCCAAGAGTGGCGACACTACCTCCTGGGCACCCACCATCCCGTCACCATCATCACCGATCACAAAAACCTCTCATACCTCAAAGACCTTCACAAGCTCTCTCGCCGACAAGCCCGTTGGTCACTCCTCCTCCAAGACTTCGACATTGTCTGGCAGGTCACTCCGGGTTCTCGAATGGCCCCTGCAGACGCCCTATCTCGAAACGTCGACGTTGATACCTCCACCGACAATGTCTCTTCTATCCTCCCCGACCCCGTTGTTATCTCCGCCCTCGATCTCGCCTTAGCCGATAACATCCGTCGATCCTCCTCCTCCGATCCCCTCGTCATCCGCGCACTTCGCTCACTCCAGGACAATTCTCCCCTCTTCCCTCGTTCCTCTCTAGACGATTGGTCATTCGACAACGGCCATTTGTACTATCGCAATCGCCTTTACGTCCCCCCCGCCTCTCGCTCCGCTCTACTTCACTCATTCCACACCTCGCCTACCACCGGCCACATGGGATTCTTCCGCACCAAAGCCCTTCTTGAACGAGACTTTTGGTGGCCGGGGCTATCCACTTTCGTTCGGAACTTTGTCCTGGGTTGCGCCCTCTGCCAACAATCTAAAGTCAACACACACCCCACCACACCCCCCCTCTCTCCCATCCCCTCCTCCACTTCCCTTCCGTTTCGGCAGCTCTCCATGGACCTGATCACGGACCTCCCTCTCTCGTCTGGGTTTGATTCTCTACTGGTCGTGGTCGACCACGGGCTTTCGAAGGGGGTAATTCTCATGCCTTGCGTAAAAACCATTGACGCCGCGGGGGTAGCCCTCCTGTTCTACAACAACGTCTTCAAGCGATTTGGCCTCCACGACTCCATCATCTCTGATTGAGGCCCCCAATTCACATCCGCCTTCGCCAGAGAACTAGCTCGCCTACTCCACTACGATGTTCGATTATCCACAGCATACCACCCCCAGACTGACGGCCAGACCGAACGCGTCAACCAAGAAATCGAAACGTATCTTCGACTATTCTGTGGAAATCAACCCCACTCCTGGTCTTCGTTTATCTCCTCTGCCGAGTTCCACCACAACTCCTCCCCCCACTCCTCCACAAAGACCTCGCCCTTCTCCCTCATGCTAGGCTACGAACCTCGCGCATACCCTCCCCTCGGAAAGACCTTCATCCCTGCCCTTTCCTCCCGCCTCACTGCCTTGGAAGAATCCCGGAAAGAAGCCTTGGCAGCACACGAGTCCGCCCGACGCCTCATGGCTCAACACTGCGCTCGGAAATTCTCCCCCTGGAAAGTCGGCGATAGGGTATGGCTAGAAGCCACCAATCTCCGCATCCCTTACCCCTCTCGGAAACTCGCGCCCAAACGATTGGGACCTTTCGAGATCTCTCAGGTACTATCTCCCCTGTCTTACCGCCTCCGTCTACCCCCCACATGGAAAATTCACGACGTCTTCCACGCCACCCTCTTATCTTCCTTCCGCTCCACCGATGCACATGGTCCCTCGTTTCTCACACCGCCTCCTGACGTTATCGACGGAGAAGAGGAATATGAGGTAGACGGCATTCTCTCACACAAGGGATCCCCTGGCCGATATCAGTACCTGACCGCATGGAAAGGGTACTCCGCAGCAGAGAACACATGGGAACCGGAAAGTAATCTCCGACATGCCAAGGACATCCTCTCCGATTATAAACGAACTCACTCCTTACGATAGCATGGACCCAATCCCCATCGAACTCGCCTACGCACAATTATTCTCCCCCGAAGCTCGTTCTCGACGCGAATCCACTTACATACTGTTATTCCCCCCCCGCTTTCGTACTAGATATCAATTTCTTCTTCGACACCCCACTTTATCTCCATCCCATTTCCTTGAACACGAATATTTCTGTCGCTTCGACGATTGCCCCGTTCACACCAAATATTGACAAAAACTCTTTTATGATCCTAGTCATTTTCTACTTTTCTCTTTTCGTAAACCTCTTCTTACTCCCCATTCTTCGTCTCATCCGCAATGTCCGTTTACTCCTCGTCTCCCTCTTCCTCTCCAATCTCCATTTCTTCACCACTACGCTCCAGACATGTACAACCTACCTTCTTACCCACCTCCGCCATCTACACCCTCTACGCCGCCATCCTCGCAGAACCTACCCTCGTCCACGCCCTCGAGACTGATCCCCTTTACAACGAGGACGAGGTTTCGATCGAACTCGTACGCCTATTCTTTGACATTTCTAAAGTACAATCCTATCACTTCCAAGCCGCCCCTTCTGATCTTCCCGCGGCCTTTGGACTTCCTTTACGTCTATTGATTAACCGCCTTCCGGACCGTATTCTTTCCATTCTTCATCTTCATGGTTTTCACGTTTTCGTCGAACGACTTGATCCCATCTCCATCTACCCCACTTTTCGACGCATTTACCTTTCTCTCCCACGTGACGCGCAGGATAGATATCTCAATTCCATTACCTCCATTCCTACCATAGCCACTTCCGCCGTCCTCTCCACTCCTGCTTCTCCTCCCCCTTTGCCGATCGCCCCTCCCGATGCCTCCACTGTCCCCACACTTGCCTCTCGCCTCTCCTCCTCCCGATTGATCCCTCATGACCACGTCAACGATCCTCCGCTTTGTTCCGACGGTTTCTTCGTCAACCAACACGTCCTTTCTCTGAACCGTGACCACATCCAATTCTTCTTAAGCTCTACAGGACGCCGTGTTCTTTCTTCCGCAGTACGCACCCTCACTTCTCCAATCACTCGTACCCCTGCGACCGCATCCACTACCTGCTACCATTGTCACCTCTCGGGTCACTATCGCGAGGATTGCCCCGAATACCGCTGTCCTTCCTGTCACGAGTACGCTCCCGGACACCCGTCCTATGTCTGCTTCACTATCCAGTGCACCGCATGCTCTCGTTGGGGTCATTCGGACCGTTTCTGTCCAACTTGCACCTGTTCTCGTTGCGATGAGGCCGGACATATCCTTTCAGACTGTCCCTTCGAACATTTTACTCCTTCTCAAGCGACAACCATGTGGGGTTCGCCTTCTCGTAGGGATTCGGTTTGATCTTGCAGTCTGGGACTTCAAGGCTTGGTGGGGGGTAATGTTACAGTCGTCTCTTTCTCTTACGTCCTTTGTTTCCATTCACACATCCCTTCTCTCTTTCAGTAGAGTGCCCATGCACACCTTTGTGTTGGTTCCCACCTTTCTTTCCGATGCTGCGCATTCTTTACTCATTCTTGCTTACTTAACGCTTATGCGTCTTTTGTTCCTTTTGTCATTCTCGCTTACTCGACGCTGACGCGTCCTTGTTCTTTTCCATTCCATGACATTCTACGCTTACACGTCGCTGGGTATATAGTCCATTCGTTTACTACGATGTACTCTATTCTCGATCTGCGCAATCTAGCATATTCTTGAGTCACCCTTGATCTCTCAGTCCCTCAGTCCCTCAGTCCCTAGTCCGCCTCTCCGGCGTGGTCCTTCGTCCCTTCGTCCCTTCGAGCTGAGTTGTACCTCTTCGTGAGTGTCCTGCTCGTTGGTAAGTTCTTCGACCTAGTC
>JBBPMV010000347.1:0-18395 GCA_038090495.1 Heimioporus retisporus | reverse complement strand
CCATGTGGAAGGGGAGTTGCCACAGAAGATGTGGAGATAAGTCTTGACTTTCTGGTTGACACATTCTGTTTCTCCATCAGATTGAGGGTGATAAGCAGTGGAGAGGGAGAGGTTGTATCCAAGGAGTCATCCAAGTTCTTTGGCAAAGGCAGAGGCAAACTGAGGACCATGATACAAGATGATTTTGTCATACAGGCCAAACCAAGTGTAAACCTTGTGGAAAAAGAGGGAGGCAATCCCTTCAGCAGAGACAGATTTCTTCATAGGGCAGAGAATCACCCCCTTAGTAAGCCTATGGACTACCATGACCAAAAGACTGTTGAAGCCATCTGAGAGGGGAAGATCCATGATCAGATCACAGGAAACCTGTTGGAAAGGGCAGGAATAGGAGGAGGCGATCAGTGACAAAGGGGGAATGGTTGGATGAGTGTTTGCCTTAGCTGACTAGCAGGAGGCACATTCTTTGATGTATTTCCTGACAAATTGAGCTAGGCCAGGCCACCAGAACTCAGAGGTAACAAGTTGGCAAGTTTTCAGGTAACCAGGGTGGCCAGCAGTGAAGTGATCACAGTGTCATTTGATGATAGATTTGTGAAGGTCAGGGAGAACATAGGTGTGGCCTTGGTAGGTGAGGACACTGGCATTGTATTGCCAATCAGAGAGTCAAGCGTGAAAGCAGGCAGGGACATCACCAGTGGTGGCATGGAGTGCATCAAGCATGAGAGAATCAAAGGTGGAGGAGGAGGCTAGCTTTTCCTATAGGGCAACATCAATGACATTGACAAAAAGGGAGTCTGGAAGGAGTGTAACATTGTTGTTGTTGTCATCAGTGGTGGGGAGGAGGTTGGGATACTGAGATAAGGCATCAGGGGTAGTGAGGGAAGTCCCAAGGACATAGGTGAGATGGAGGTCAAAGTCAGAGACGTCAAGCAACCATCAAGCTTGTCAATGGTTGAGTTTCTGGGGTTGACAGAAGTATGTCAGGTTCTTGTGGTCAGTGAAGACCTGAACCTGGAAAGGGGAGCCATGGAGGTAATGTTGCCATGCTTTGAGACCACAAATAACAGTGAGGAGTTCTCAGTCATAGATGTTGTAGTTTCGTTCTGTAGGAGAAAATGATTGTGACAGGTAGGAGCAGGGATGCCAGTCTCCATTGGCATTGGTTTGGAGGAGTATGCCTCCCAAAGCATATTTAGAGGTGTCAGTGGTGATAGCAAAGGGTCAGGCAGGGTTGGGAAGGTGGAGGATTGGTTGGAAGAGAAAGAGCTTTTTCAGCTTGTTGAAGGAGTCTTGGCAAGAAGGGGACCAGTTCCATGTTTGGTTCTTCTTGGTGAGGTTGAGGAGGGGGCAAGCAACATTGGAGTAGTTAGGAATGAAACGCTGGTAGAAGTTGGCAAAGCCAAGAAAGGAGCAGACATCCTTGACTTTGGAAGGGGTGGGCTATTCTTGAATGCTGTCAAGTTTGACTGGATCCATAGTGAGTTCATCTGAATAGACAATTGATGTCCATCCTTGATTTGAATATTGTTGTAACCCTATTGAACATTGAACTTAGTGAAGACTTTAGCTCCCTTGAGTTTATCAATGAGGTTGGAGATAAGAGGGAGGGGGTAGGTATTTCAAATGGTATGCTCATTGATGTATCTATAATCTTGGCAGGGGTGAAGGCCTCTATCCTTCTTTTTGATGAAGAAGAAGGGAGCAGCTTGGGAGGAGTTTGAAGGATGGATTTTACCCACTGCAAGATTTTTGTTAAGGAAGGCTTTGGTAGCTGCTTTTTCATTGGGGGAGAGGGGGTAGAGTTTGCCAATCTTGGGGTTGAAGGTTCCATCAAGGTTAATCTCATGGTTGTAGGGTCAGCTGGGAGGAACATGGTTGGTTGCTTCCTTCAAGAAGATGGAAGTGAAGTTGGCATATTCTTGTGGAAGCACTGGTTTGGGCTTTGCCTTCTTGGCTGCCATGGCAAGTTCAGTGGTGGTGGTGAGTTTGGTGATGGTGGCATTTGAAATGAAGCAGGAGCCACATTGGATGATTCATTGAATGACATGAACATCATGGTTTTGGAGGAGATGTTGTTGTTGAATCTCCTTCTGCATGTAATCGAAGAGTCATCCATCCCAAATGGTGTCAACATTGACATGACAAGGGGGTCAAGGGGTTGGGGTTGGAGGGGCTGGAGGGGGAGGTTGGATGTGTTTCTGGTAGATGTGATCCAATTGATCAGATTCCAGGGGAATGAACAATTCATGAGAGATCCAGTCGATGGTAGGGTTAACTTCCTTAAGCCAAGTGAGTCCAAGGATGACATTATCTTTTCCACAGTTGAGGATATACAGTAGAAGGTGACCTGGTGAGCCATGGATCCAATGCAGATGAAGAGAGAGGTGGTGAAGCAAATTTGACCATTCTTGTTAGCAGATTGGTCAACGTTGTTGATGGTGATAGGAGCAGCCAGTTTGGTTTTAGGGAGATTGTGTTTTCAAACAAAATCCCAGTCAATGCAAGATATTTGTGCTCCTGAATCAATCAGAGCATGAGTACCAACAGCTTTCAGGTGTGAGGGTTCAACAATGTGAACAGGGATTTGCATAGACTATTTGGTTATCAACAATACAAGTATAGACACACAAGAAAAGGAGGGTCATTGCATTGGGGTACACCCTCCATCTAAAAATCCTCACCAGGAATGGTGAAGGAGATCCAAGCCATGGTTTCTTCATTGTCATCATCCTCAACTTCTCTCAGCTGGGGAACCTCTTCAACCTTCCTGACCTTCTTCTCTGAAGTCTTCTTCAGCTTGGGATTGCCTGAGGGGAATGTGGGGCATTCACCAGAAAGATGACCAGTCTTTTGGCATCAGAAGCAACACCCTTCTGCAATGCATCAGTGACATTCTTCAGGAGTGAGTTTGCTGATCTTGATGGCATCTACCTCCATGGCATCAGGGTCCTTCAAGGGGTGAGAAGGGGAGGTGAATGAATGATAGATGGAGGAACTGGACTTGTTCCTTTTGGCAATGTCTCTGGCTTTTCTCCATTGGGTGAGGAAATGAACAGCCTCAAAGTACCATTTGTTGATTTGGTGGGGATGGTGTCCATGGACATGATGTGACACATGAGACAGATGGGGAGGGCAGTGGAAAAATACCTGATGAGAATGTTTTCATCCATGATCTTGCTGATCTGGACCTTGTTGTGGAACTCTGAATGAATGAAGTAAGTTCTGGGATGCCAGCATTGCCAGTCATCCATTGAGTGGAGAGCCAAGTGATAGCCAAGGCTCAGGTGTCATGGTGTTCAAAGGTAGTTTTGAAGGACACAATGAAGTCCTTGAAATCGCCAAAGCCTTTGGTGCTTCCATCCATTTTGAGGGTGAGAGCATCCTTGCAAAATAAGGAGGCCCAAGTCAGGGCAGCTCCAGACTTTATGTAAGAGAGAGCAAAAGTGATCTTCTTTGACTTGGTGTTATAGACTTCTTCATTGACAAGGAGGTAGGTTCAGATAGAGTCCAACCAGATGGTAGCCTTGGTGTAATCACCATCAAAGGTGTCAGGGGAGCTGATGTGAAGTTTGACTGGTTTCAAGAGGGTAGACATCATAGGAGGGGGTGTGAAAGGTGGGAGAGGTTGGGTAGAGGCAAAGGTGTGAACATGAGGGGGGGGAGTGGGGGTGGGGTTAGGCGCTTGGAAGGGAAATAGAGGGGGGTGAGAAGCGGTTGGGGTGGGGGAGGGTGATATGGGATTTCTGGGGATATGGAGCACAGAGGAGAGTTGGTGAGTGAGGTCAATGTCCTCCTGTTGCTCAGCAGCAGTGGGAAGCATGGTATTGGGGTCTAGGTGGGATTGTTCAGAGGGGGAGGATGATGAAGACAAAGTTTCTGAGGGAAGTTCTACAGTGGTGAGCCTGTGTATACTGTGCAGAGCTCATTCTCTGTAGGAGGGGGTCCTGGGAGGAATGGTGGAGGATCTGTTAACAATGACAGTCCTAAAACATAGAGCTTAGTCCTTTTGTTATGCTTGGTCTGGGTAGGAATGAGTGTAGGCTCAAAGAACTAGAATGTAGGGTCAAGGTTTTGGGGTAAGGACGAAGGACTTGCTGCACAGGGTCAGGGGTTCTGCCTGCTAGGACATATAGCAGGTGGTTTGAAGGTAAGTTTGCCTACCAAAGAGGTAATAGCGAGTTACAATGAGGAGAGCAAATGGAACAAGGTAGAATTGAGCAGGACTAAGCTAGAGTACAAGGGATGAGGTATCCAGGCTTATATACTGCACAGTGGAAGGTCATAGAATGTTGTGGAACAACTATGACTAAGTGAAGAAAGTTCAGAAAGAAGAAGAAGTAAAGATAGTGAAGATAATGGTGTGTGATGAACACATTGCATGTTCTAGAGCACTCTATCAAAGGAGAAGCATTGGGTTAGGCTGATGATGATAAACAGGAATAACAAAGAAAAGAATAGGGGCAAATTGTAACACTAATAGCAACAGAGAAGTGATGTCTCATCCATTGACTGCTATATAGATCTTCTAGATCTTCTTTGTTGGTGGGCCTAACATCTGCTGCATCTCTGGGTGGTGTGTTGTGGTGGTGGATTGCATCATCTGGCTCAGGTTCCAGATATTCTCTCATTGATGACTTCTTCTGGATTGTATCCAGGCCTTGCTCTAATTCTCTCTCAATTTCTATTGGAGGTTGATCTCCATAGGTGTTGTCAGGTCTGATTCAGGAAACTGGGATTCTCTGAGATCTTCTTTGATCCACAGGTGCTTTGAAAGTAGAGTGAGGTTCTCACAATTGATGATAATGGTGCAGTAGAGCTCAGAATCTGGATAATGGTTCTCCAGATATTTGTTTAGAAGGTATTCAATTGAGTGGTATCTGAGCTGGTACTTTTCAAAAAGCTTTCTTCTTCTGAAGTGGGAGGAGATGTTAATGGTGAGTTAGACACAAGCTTACACTTAAGTTGATGTCTGTTCTCAATGCTGCTTTGATGTCCTGTATCAGGTTTGTTTCAAATTACTCCAGGTCACATTGGTGATGTTCTAATAAAGAACCTTTAGGTTCAGGTGAGCTTGATGAAAAAGATGGAGCAGGGGGATCCATGTTGTCCCAATTCCAATTGTAGGGATTGTCATCTTCAATGTCAGTATGACTAGATGGATGTTGATATGGTTGGTAGTACTAATTATGCTCTACTTTTGTAGTAGGCATTGGTACTTGTATGTATCTGTATTCCTAAGGGGTGCTTTTTGCCACATCCACAGCATCTGCATTGTTGTGGCAGATTGCAGGTTCATCCTCAGGTTTTTTAAGGTCTTGATTTTCTATAGAAATAGAGGCAGATCTGTTTTCCTGACTATTGGAACAGTGCAGGAAGTAATTCTCATTGAATATAGTATTAGTGGCTACAACAACTTGATGCTTTTTCTTTGACCAAAATCTTCAACCTTTGGTGTTGGATTCATACCCTATGAATGTCTTCCTTAGACTTGGGAGACAGTTTGTCTGGCCATTATTCCAAGAGAATAAATACATATGCTCAACATCTGAATACTCTAAAATAAGAATCATCTGGTTTCTTCTCATTGAATATTTCAATAGGAGTTTTTCCATTCATGGCAATACATAGGTTGTCAATTACACAATATAAATGAAGAGTGGTCTCAACAGCATCCTGCCAAAAGGCTCTAGGGAGACATGCATGCTGTCATATACTCTTAGCTTTTTCCATGATGGTATGGTTGAATCTTTCAGCTTTTCCATTCTGTTGAGGTGTATTTGGTGCAGACATTTGATGTATAATTCCTTTGGAAGTGAGGAATGTTGCAAAGTCTTTGCTTAGAAATTCACCCTCTTGGTCTGAGCATACTGAGGTAAGCTGATGGCCTATGAAGGTCTCTGCTCATTTGGTCATTAGCTGGAAATATCAAAAGCAATCATCCTTGATCCACAAGCATAAAAGTATGTGTAACCACTATAGTTGTCAATGAATATGAGAATAAATCTCACTTGAAATCTAGGCTTAGTAGACATTGGTCCCATAAGGTCAGTATGGATCAAAGCTAAAGGTTGAGTTGCATGCTTTTCTGATTTTGGAAAGCTTTAATAAGGCATTTTACCAAGCTGACATCCTTTGCAAGAAGGAAATGCCTTTGGTAATGTTAGATTGGATACACCTGATAGGTGGGTATGTGCATGGCATAATGCATTGCATGATGTGTGGCCAAATCTTTGGTGCCACAAAAGATAAGGGTTATTGTCCACAAGGGAAGTGTGATTCTGAGTCACAGGTGTAATTGTTTCTAACTGAAACCAGTGAAGATTGTTAGCAGGTGATAAGGCAGTAGCCTGTATTACCATGTATCCTTCCTTGTTCCAAATATGTGTTCCATTCTGAGTACTCTCACAGTGATAGTTGTGTGCAAGTAAGGATGGTATAGACAATAGTCAATGAGATGCTTGTGGAGCATATCATACTTCTTGTAATGTTACTACTAGATGCTTGTTTCCTGTTTGTTGTATTAATATGGTTCCAGGACCATACATGGAAACCTTGTCACCATTAGCAATGGTGATAGTTTTTTCATGCTCATGAAGATGCATGAAGTCATCCAGATAGGGAGACAGATGATCTGTGCAGCCACTATCCAGCATCCAATGAGTACAAGAAAATTTCCTTTGAACAGAGTTGGCTTTTGCCACATTTGCACAACCTATCTTGTTGCAGTGAAATGCATGTACTGCACTTGCCATATATAGATGTGTTGTGTAGTTGCAGTCATGGGTACTCTGTTGGTTTGCCACATTTATGCAGTATGTGTCATTGCAGCTACTTGTGGCAGTGTGACTGCTCATATGATCTGCTGCATTTATGCACTGTGTCTCATTCAGCAGGATGTACTGGTAATTTTACCTATACTTTTAGTAGTGTTTTTACCCTTATATTCTATCATATCCACATGTATAGTGTTGTTGTGGTGATTTGCAGACTTGCATTCTGCTGCATTTTTGAAATTTGTAGAAATGCACCAGGTTATGCCTTGTGGTTCACACTGGGGTTCACCTCCTAAATAGAAGCACAGATATTCATTAAGCTCTTCATCATACACAACATTCTCATAATAATTATTCTAGTCCTTTTCTACTGCTTCATTGTAACTTGTCCATCCAGTATTGCATTCTGCTGCATTTACACTACTTGTAGAAATGCAGCCAGATGCAACTCCTTCATGAGTCCTTTGGTCTCAACCTTTTTTGAAGTTGGCTTAGGTTCCAACAACCCAGTACATGGGATGGAGTGGAAAGTCAATGGGTGCTAGACAATCTGGTAAAGCTTTATCCAAGCAGCTGTGTGTAAGATGAGATCTGTCTGAAACAAGTCCTCCAAGTGAGATAACTTCCTTGCCTTTTCCTTTCTGCTTCTTCTTCAACTTCTTTGGTGTCAGTGTCTCAGCAAGATGTTTGGGTGCTTCTATTGCTGGTGCTACATTTCACTCAACCCAGAGTGATAAGAGTGGTATTTGAATCTCCTCCTGGATTGGCACAATTGGTGAAACACTCAGAGCCATAGTCCAGTGTTGGCATAGGGTGAAAGTGTGAGAAAAAGTGTGAGCATGTAGATACAAGTACTCAAGGAAAGGAAAAGAAGTAAAGAGTAGTCTATCTTGCCCAGAACTTTGAGGGGAGAACTGAGAGAACTCAACTGAGAAGTTCCTTGGGGATCTAGTAGCTTATATACTACTTTACATATTTGTCCATGTACATACTGCTGAGATCATAGATAAAGTGTCCATGTGCATCTAGTGAGGATGTGGCAGCATTGCCATACATTCATCTATCATGAGAAGAACATACTGTAGATGCATAGTGTAGCAGATCTAAAGATGAATGATCATAGGGACCAACATGCCCTGGGCATGAGGTGAGTTCAATTTTAACATATCCAATATCCATGAAAGAAATCAAAAGGTAAATGCACAGTCTGTGAGTCCATGAAGAAGTAAAAGCTTAAATGGGTTTATATACCCATAAGCAAAGGATAAGCATATGCTTAGATGTCAGCCATTGCCAACATGTACACTCCATCAGGGGCCAAAAATAAAAAAAGCAAAGGAAAAGAAAAGAAACATAAAGAAGAGGAAAAATGTACATCCATAACAATTGGAGAGGGAGTTGGTGGTGACATATAAGAGTCATTTGAATTGAAGCACTCTCAGATTATTGAATTCAGAAGTCTCTGTCTGGATGTAGATGGTCCTGCACCTGCTATTTCAGATTGAATGGGCAAGGCATGAAAGGAATGCAGGCTCCCAATATCCATACCAGTATCAATCTCAATACTTTCATCATCATTGGGTGTGAGTTCTTCCCACATGTCATGGCTTTCACCTTCCATATTCTCTCTGTCCATATAATGATCTTCTGGTGCTGTCCAGCTACTCCAAAGAGTGCCATCATGATCCCATTGTTCCTGCAAGGTAACAGTGGATGCTTCATGAAGATTTCCAAAGTATCCTGGGTTGTATTCTGGTTTGTTCTTGTCAAGCTCAACAGCATGAGCAAATCCATCATCTACATATGCATAATCTCATTGGCTTTTGCCTTTCCTTTTCCCTTGTCTTGTCCCTGCTGCTTGGGACAGTTTTGCCTGGATTGGAATCCAGCCTGATTGTGATTAGCATATGGGTTGCCTTGTCCCCAATTGGATGGTCCACCTCAGCCTCAACCTACTTGGGTTCCACCAGAAATGGTTCTAGTGTTAGACTTGGGTTGCCATGTATTAGTTTTGGATGGTCCCTTTCAAATGGTATTGGTTCAAAATGCACCACTTACTCCACTTTGGTTCTGCTCCACATTATGAATTCTCATGGAAAGTGGATATTATGCTCCACAGAGATTGATCTCAGATGAGATTTTGCTCAAGACCACATCCACCATAATGGTAGAGGCTTGTGTCTCAGTAATGGTGATGTGGAAAGCAGAATAGTCAGAAGGCAACTGAGTCAGCAAAAACACAGCTTTGAATGATTCAGGCATGACAAGGCCAGCTTGAACCATCTGATCAAATAAGAACATAATTTTGCTGATGTCCTCAGCAGCTGATCAGATTCTGATACCTGTTTGCATTAGTTGGGAAAAGAGATGAAATTGGCCAGATAGGCCATAAAATACAAAAAGTCCACTGAGACATTTCTAGAGCAATTTAGCTAGGAAATCATAGTCTTGTTATGGATGAAATTTGCATGATGGAGTAAACCATTTGAGAGAGTTTGGGACATAATCCTGATGTTGCATTTGTCAATGGCAATCCATTTGGATTGATCTGCTATGTCAGTAGTTGCATATACTACTGTACCATCAATCCATCCCCAAATTGACAATGATTGGAGGATAGATTGCATTGTCATGGACCACATAAGATAGTTGACATGTCCATGGAGGGTTTGAATTTGGGTGAACAAGGTGTTGTCAACCTTGAAGTCTTCAGACACCTTGAGAGCACACATTATCATATCATATGGTTAAAGAAGAGTAAGATTTGCAAGGTACAAGTTCAATTTATGTTCATGAAGATAGGACATAAAAGAACTGGGGGAAAGGCTGCTAGTTGCCACAACTGCACACCCTACATTGTTGCAGCTCAATGATTGAATATTTTGAACTACAATAACATCCTCTTCAAGCATTGCAAGTGCTGCATCTACACATTGGTGACCATGCCAAGAGCCAGAGTGTTTGGGGGAGCCTGCCAAGGCCCTGCCAAGACCCTGTGAGTTACCACAACTATACCAGGCATGTCATTGTGACAAAACATTTCTTTGAGAGAGCTTCTTTTTTGAGCTTCTTTAAGCTTCCTGTCCCAGTATAGTCTTTATTGTAGCTTGGCAAAGGGATTATTAGAGTTGTTCTTTGGAGTCCATCAAGCTGGCATAAGATCTAGGCTGGCTCAGTTTGAGAAGGATTCAAACCATAGAAACTCAAAGAAGTGAGGATTGGAAATGATAGGATGAAGTGATTTGTCTCCAATCTGAACTCTCTTTTGGTGTGAGAGAAATAGGGAATTGGGAATTCCTTTGTGAATATAGGACCTAGATCCACATGCATGTTCAGAAACAATAGATATTTGTCCATCATTTGTCTGTTGAGTATTTTTCAGAAGGATTGCTGTAAAGGCCAGACATCTATTACAGGTTGCATTAGGAATGTCTCTACAGGTTTTTCATTTCTAAGAATAACATCCACATTTCTGCTTCTGCTTACCCTCAACTGCAGCCTTTCTTTTACTTCTTTGACACTGTTGGTGGTTAGCTGGGATAGCAAGGATTCTAGCACTTGTTTGGCTCACTTGAGTAATTCCTTTTGAAGCTTAGCCAAGTCTTTGTATTGTGGCAAGTGCCACTGATAGGTGTTGAACCTATCCCATGCCTCTTTCTCCTAGATATTGACCCATTGCTGGCAGCTCATTTCTTTCCAGGTGTGGTGGACAATGTTGCCTGTATATGTTATGATTCACCCCTATTCTTTTCCCCTCTTGTCACCATTGCTTACCATCATTGGTCTTACCTGATGTTTTTACTTTGATAGAGTGCTCTAGAACATACAATGTGTTCATCAGACACCCTTATCTTGCTTATCTTTACTTTATTTTCTTTTCGAACCTTCTTTGCTTAGTCATGGTTGTTCCATAACCTTCCATGACTTTCTATTGCACAGTATATAAGCCTAGATACCTTATTCCTTGTACTCTAGCTTAGTCCTGCTCAATTCTACCTTGTTCCCTTTGCTCCCCTCATTGTAACTCACTGCTACATACCTCTTTGGTAGGCAAACTTACCTTTGAACCACCTGCTATACATCCTAGCAGGCAGAACCCTTGACCCTGTGTGGCAAGTCCTTTGTCCATACCTTGAACCCTTGACCCTACATCCTAGTTCTTTGAGCCTACACTCATTCCTACCCAGACCAAGTGTAACAAAAGGACTAAGCTCTATGTTTTAGGACTGTCATTGTCACAGATCCTTCACCATTCCTCCCAGGACCCCCTCTCACAGAGAATGAGCTCTGTGTGGTACACACAGGCTCACCACAGTAGAACACTCCTCAGAAACCTCAGCTTCATTATCCTCCCTCTTTAAAATCTTCCACCAAGATCCAGATACCACCTTTCTCACTGCTCCTGAGCAACAGGAAGATATTGACCTTGCCCACCAACTCTCTTTGGTGCCCCACATTTCCAAAAATCCCATACCACCCTCCCCTATCCCAACCACTTCTCATCCCCCTCTATCTCCCTTCCAAGCTCCTCACCCCACCCCTGCCCCTCCTCCTCCCATACATATCTTCACCTCTACACACCTCCTGCCACCTTTCATACCCCCTTCCACCATGACCACCCTCTTGAAACCAGTTGAACTTCACATTGGCTCCCCTGACACCTTTAATGGTGACTACACCAAGGCAACAATCTGGTCAGACTCTGTCTAGACCTATCTCCTTGTCAATAATGAGGTTTACAACACTAGGGCAAAGAAAATCACCTTCATCCTTTCCTACATGAAGTCTGGAGCTGCTTTCACCTGGGCCTCCTCTTTTTGTAAAGCTGTCCTCACCCCTGATGCCAATGGCAAACCCACTGGCTTTGCCAAATTCAATGACTTTGTCTCCTCCTTTAGACTACCTTTGAGTATCATGACACTCAAGCCTTGGCCATCACTTGGCTCTCTACTCAACACATGGCTGGCAATGCTGGCATCCCAGAACTCACCTCATTTATTTCAAAGTTCCAAAACAAAGTTCAAATCAGTGAGATCACCAATGAGAATGTCCTCATTGGGTACCTTTCCACAGCTTTTCCTGTTTGTCTTACATATGTACTGCATCATGTTCATGGATACCATCCCTACAAAGATCAATGAATGGTACTCTAAGGCCATTTATTTCCTCACTCAATGAGGAAAAGCTGAAGACATTACAAAAAGGAACAAGTCCAGTTCCTTCACCTACCATTTGTTCACCTCCTCTTCCCATCCCTCCAAGGATCCTAACACTATGGATGTAGATGCCATCAAGATTGGCAAGCTCACCCCCAAAGAATGATGCTGTTGCATTGCTGAAGGATGTTGCTTCTGATGTCAAAAGACTGGGCATTTTTCTGGCAAATGTCCCATTTTCCCCTCCAACAACCCCAGGCTAAAGAAGACCACAGAAAAAAAGGTTAGAAAGGTCGAAGAGATTTTCCAGCTGAGAGAAGTTGAGGATGATGACAACAAAGAAACTGTGGCTTGAATCTCATTCACCATCCCAGGCAAGGATTTTTAGATGGAGAGCATACCCCAATGCAATGACCCTCCTTTTCTTGTGCATCTGTACTAGTATCATTGATAACCAAACAGTCAATGCAAATTCCTGTTCACATCACTGAGCCTTCACACTTGAAAGCCATTGGAACCCATGCTCTAATTGACTCTGGAGCACAAATCTCTTGCATCAACTGGGACTTTGTCTGAAAAAACAAACTCCCAAAGACCAAACTCACCACCCCTATCACCATTAACAAGGTTGACCAATCTGCTAACAAGAATGGTCAAATCTGCTTCACCACCTCCCTCTTTGTCCACATTGGTTTAGTGGCTCATCAAGTCACCTTCTATATTCTCAACTGTGGAAAAGAGAATGTCATCCTTGGACTCCCTTGGCTTAAGAAAGTCAATCCCACCATTACTGGACCTCTTGAGAACTGTCCATCCCCTTGGAATCCAATCAATCTGATTGTCTCTATTAGAAACACACCTGACCCATCCAACCTCCTACCCCTATGACTTCTACCCCTTGACTCCCTTGCCATGTCAATGTCAGCACTGTCTGGAATGGACAACTTTTCAACTATATGCAGAAAGAGATGCAGCAACAGCATCTACTTTGCAACCATGATGTTCAAATCATTCAAAAGATCATCTGATGTGGCTCTCACTTTATCCCTAACACCACCATTGCCAAACTCACCACAGCTACTAAGCTTGCCATGGCTGCAGAAAAGGCAAAACCCAAACCTACCCTTCCTCCAGAATATACTGACTGCTTCTGTCTTCTCCAAGGAAGCAACTGACCATGTTTTCCCCAGCTAATCCTATGAGCATGAGATCAATCTCAATGAATCTTTTACCCCAAAAATCAGCTAGCTCTATCCTCTCTTCCCTGATAAGAAGGCCACCACTAAAGCCTTTCTTGACAAAAACCTCAAAGCAGGGAAGATTTGTCCATTGAACTCTTCCCAAGTGGCCTCCTTCTTCATCATCAAAAAACAGGATGGAAGCCTCCGCCCTTGCCAGGATTACAGATACATCAATGAACACTCTGTGATGCTTACCCTCTCCCTTTTATCTCCAATCTCATCAATAAGCTCAAAGGAGCCAAGGTTTTCACTAAGTTCAATGTCCAATGGAGTTATAACAACATTCATATCAAAGACAGACACCAATGGAAGGCTGCTTTCATTAACCACAAAGGTCTCTTTGAACCCACTGTCATGTTCTTCAGACTTTGCAACTCCCCTGCTACATTTCAACAGTTTGTGAATGACACCTTCAAAGACATGATCACTGAAGGATGGCTTGTTATTTGCATGGATGACCTTCTTATCTTCTCCCCTGATGCCAAGACTCATGAGAAATGCACCAAGCATGTCCTACAGCATATGCAGAAACTCAACCTTCATCTGAAGCTCAAGAAATGCAAGTTCATGGCCTCTGAAGTCAAGTATTTGGGTATGATTGTATGCCCAGACAAGCTTGCTATGGACCCAGTTAAACTTGATGGCATTCAAAAATGGCCTACATCCTCCAAAGTCAAAGATGTCCACTCCTTCCTCAGCTTCACCAACTTCTACTGACAATTTATCCACAACTACTACAATGTTGCCTGCCCTCTCCTTGACCTTACCAAGAAGAACCAATCCTGGAACTAGTCCCTTCCCTGTCAGGATTCCTTTGACAAACTGAAGAAACTCTTCCTTTCTCAACTGATCCTCCATCTCCCTGATCCTGCTTGACCCTTTGCCATCATCACTGACACCTCTGAATACACTTTTGGATGTGTCCTTTTTCAAACCAATGCCAATGGAGATTGGCATTCCTGTTCCTATCTGTTCCAATCCTTTTCCTCCACTGAACAAAACTACAACATTTATGACAAGGAGCTCCTTATTGTCATTTGTGGTCTCAAGGCTTGGCAACACTATCTCTATGGGTCTCTCTTCCAGGTTCAGGGCTTCACTGATCACAAGAACCTGATGTACTTTTGCCAGCCACAGAAGCTCAACCATCAACAGCCTTGATGGTTGCTGGACATCTCTGATTTTGACCTCCACCTCATCCATGTCCCTGAAATTGCCTTTGCTGCCCTAGATGCCCTCTTTTTGCCAGCCTGACCTCCTCCCTGCCAATAACAATGACATCCTCCTTCTAGATTCCCTCTTTGTCAATGTCATTGATGTCACTCTCCAGGAGAGGTTGGCTTCCTCCTCTGCTTCAGACCCTCTTGTGCTTGGTACCTCCATGCCACCACTAGTGATGTCCCCACTTGCTTTCACTCTAGACTCTCTGACTGGCAGTATGATGCCAGCATCCTCACTTATCAAGGCCATGCCTATGTCCTCCCTGACCTTCAAAATTCTGTTGTTGAGCACCACCATGATCATTTCACTGCCAGACACTCAGGTTATCTAAAAACCCATCAGCTTGTCACATTTGAATTCTGGTGGCCTAGCCTTGCTCAGTTTGTCCAGAAATATATTGAGAGTTGTGCCTTCTGCCAGTTAGCTAAGGCCAATACACACTCCACTGTTCCACCTTTGTCCCCCATTGCCCCCTCCTGCTTTTGCCCCTTCCAGCAAGTCTCTTGTGACCAGATTACAGACCTCCCTCTCTCTGATGACTTTGCTAGTCTTTTGGTCATGATCAACCATGGGCTTACTAAAGGAGTGATTCTTTGCCCTACAAAGAAATACATCTCCACAGAAGGGATTGCCTCTCTTTTTTTTCATAAGGTTTATACTCAGTTTGGCCTATACCACAAAATCATCTCAGATCATGGTCCCCAATTTGCCTCCATTTTTACCAAAGAACTCAGACAACTTCTTGGTTATGATCTCTCCCCCTCCACTACCTATCACACTCAATCCAATGGAGAAACAGAACAAGTCAATCAAGAAGTTGAGACCTATCTCTGCATCTTCTGTGGAAACTCTTCCTCCACTTGGTTCCAAATGATTTCCCATGCTGAATTCACTCACAACCACCACCCTCAGTCTGTCACAGGCAAATCCCCCTTCTTCCTCACCTATGGCTTTGAACCTCACCTCCTTCCTACTCTCATCATTGAATCCAACCTTCCAGTAGTTGAAGAACAACTAAAAGCCCACTTTGCCACTTGAGATGAAGCTTTGGCAGCCCATGAACTTGCTAGACAGGTCATGAAAGCTTGCTCTCACAGCAAGTTTGCCCCCTTTTGTAAAGGTGACAAGGTTTGGCTAGAAGCCTACAACCTGAAATACCTTATCTCCCACCCAAAATTTGCTTCCAAGTGAGAAGGACCCATTACCATTGTCCAAGTGCTATCTCTACTTGTTTACAAACTCCACCTCCCTTGTACCTGGAAAATTCACAACAGCTTTCATGCCTCCCTCTTATCATCCTATCATGAAAAGAACATCCATGGCCCAAACTTCCCCTTCCCCCCATCTGATCTCATTGATGGAGAAGAGGAATATGAGATGGAAAAGGTGATCCAATACAAAGAAATTCCAAACAATTGATGCTTCTTAGTCTGGTGGAAAGAATATTTAGCTGAAGAAGACTCTTGGCTTCCAGAATCAAAGTTCAAACATGCCAAGGAAATGCCCTCAGACTATAAGAACCTTCATCCCTCCATCATCCCTCCATCCTCTTCCCCACCATCAACTCGTCACAATGTCCAACATCTCCCCTAGTTGTTCCTCCTCTGTCAAAGCTGACACAGGCTGGAACCCACCACCTGAGCTCCCTTGTCTTGAAGCCTTGGATCATACCTGGGATAGCCCATGGCCCCCTTCTTCCATTACTACAGAATCCATCATCAACCCCCCTTCTTTTGTTTCTTGTATTTGTTGTGACTCTTTCTCTTTGATTCAACAGGGATGTATGCTCTCTTTTCTTGACAATTCTAATCTTCATATCACTCTTTGCAACCATCTAGAACCCTCTTCCCCCCTTCATTCACTTTTTCACATGTACTATAAACTCCACAACCTCCATGCCCATGCTGACCTCATCACCAATGACACTGCTTGCATGCATCACTCATTCCACATCCTCAGAACCCATCTCACCCTTCAGGACCTCATCATGTCTATGATGCATCAACTGGAGATGGATGATTTGACATTGGACATTCAGCATTACATGGAATATTTAAACTCAAAATCCAATACTCACAAACAATCCCCTGAGGCCTCTAGTGCCCCCTTGACCCCTGAGGAGCTGACCTCCATTGAGCAAACAGAGGTAGCCTGGAAAGGCAAAAGAAATCACCCTCTGCCTAATACCCACCCCCTTTAAAACAAGGCCTGTTTCCACTGTCACCATCTCTCCCATATCAGGCCCAACTGTATCTACTATTGGTGCCCTCATTGTAACAAACATGTCCCAGGACACTCCACCTACCAATGCCCTTGCCTCCATCCTTGCTCCCCAATTCCTCTTGTACCCTCCTCCTCATCTTCTTCATCCTGTTCCTCTTGTGGATCTCATAGGTCTCAAGCCTCCTCATCCTCCACTTCCACATGCTCTCTTGTGCAACATCTGTCTTCTCCTCCTGTCCCTCCTGTCCCCCTTTCCATTCCCCCTCCCTTTGGTCATTGTTATTGCTGACATCTTCCTTGCTCTAACACCAAGCTCCATTGCCTATCTGGAATGCTAGCTAAAGGGTCTTTGGATGTTGATGAAGAATGGGGATACCCTGACTATGATGCCTCTGCTTATTCCAACATGACAGGCTCTCCTGGTGCTAATCATTGCATGGACTTATAGTTTGTCTTTTCTTTCATATATTTTGTTTCTCACTGTAATTTTAAATGTACTCTGGGGGTAATGTTATGATTCACCCCTATTCTTTTTCCCTCTTGTCATCATTGCTTACCATCATCAGCCTTTCCCAATGTTTCTACTTCAATAGAGTGCTCTAGCACATACAACATGTTCATTGCACACTTGTCATGCCCCATGCCTTCACTCTCTTGCCTGATCTCATCTGCCCCTATCTGCCACCCTCCTTTGCCTTCAGGCAATATGTCTGCCTTCCTCTGCTTCATCCAATATCCTGATGTCCCATTCTGCTCCCTCATTTGTACTTTATCCTTCTCTGCTTGTACAGTACCTCATGATTGGTTGTTGTTACTGGCAACTGTCCAATCTTTGTCTCCATTCCTGTAGCACTCTGCCTTCCCTGTTGCACTCTGCCCTCTCTGATGTTACTAGTGCAACATGCCACAAGTATATAGCCCTATGTACTCCACCATGTCCACACTCCATCTACCCTTAGCACCACATCTGTCTTATGTATTTAGTCTTGTACTTTGCTGAGGACTTTTCTCAGTTTGTACTGTAACTCAACTAAGTCTCCTCCTACTCTCCTCTCTGTCCCTCTGCTCCTCTCTCTCTCTTGCTTTCCCTCTACCTCAATAGCTCATCACTGTTGTTGTACCTCTGTCCAACCTCCACCCTCCAAAATACAAGACTGGGCTAGTATAAGGGCATAGGTATTACCTGAAGCTGTTGTCCTCACCCCTTCATTCATCTGCTCCACCTCTGACCTCCAACCATTCATGCATACATCTGACCTCCAGAGACCCAGAGGAACCAGATTTGACAGTATTTATGAACTCATACTTGTACTGTCCTGCACACCATACTCATGTCACTTCAAAGCATCATCTGCACCCATGCACAGACACAAAATGAGTCTCAGGCTCTTGAGCCAGGTCCCAGCATGCCTGGCAGTGTTGACATCATCCCTCCAGTAGACCACAGCTTTGCCTCATTTGCCTGCCATGCTGTGACTCCTCCTCTGCTACTCCTACATCCTGACACTGGCAAGAGCCATGCAGATCCTCCTGCTCCTGCAGGTGATAATGGCTGAAGGATACTGATGCCTGGCAGACATCACTCTTCCCATCAGCCTGAAAAGCAGTGCTCCAGCACTCCTGACCCTCTGGACCCAGGCAACCCTGGATCTCCTGTTACAATTCGCCCCTATTCTTTTCTTATTCATCGTTGCTTACTATCATCGGCCTTACCCGATGTCTTCACTTCGATAGAGTGCTCTAGAACATGCAACGTGTTCGTCGCACACCTTTATCTTGTT
>JBBPMV010000344.1:0-18469 GCA_038090495.1 Heimioporus retisporus | reverse complement strand
GGCTTGGAAGGCCTCCAAGAAGGCCTCCACCACATGCTGGGTGGGATGTTGGTCGAACGTGACCTCCCAACAGTAGGAGGCATTTGCCACAGAGGTCGACCCAGGAAAGACCAATTCAACTGGCAGCAGCCAGTAGAAAAGCGGTGATCCCAAAAGAGCTGCATCCACCTCATAATCTTCTCCCCCAGCACAACTCCACTGTTCCGGCGATGTGCAGCAAACATGTTGCATGTTCTAGGGCACTCTAAAGAAGAGGAAACATGAGGTCATGCTGATGAGAATAAGTAAAGGTGAAAGGAAAAAGAATAGGGGTGAATTATAACAAAGACCATCCTGTTTAGCTAGTCTCTCAGAGTCCTTGATGGCTAGAAACAATACACTTTGTCTCCATTCTGCTTCTATGATTGTATTTCAACCACATTGTTTCGACACGACACTTTTTCTAGACCGTACGTTCTATACACTTGAAAAATGTAGGCAAAACATAGTGAAGGTGTAGGGAAGGTCTGAGAAAAGTGTAGGAAAAGTCTAAGGGAAAGCGTAGGAAGAGTGTAGGAGAAGCATAGGAAGAGTCTAAGCAAAGCATAGGAGAAGTGTAGGAAAAAGGCATATGAAAAGTGTGGGCAAAGTGTGGAAAAACTGTACAAAAAGTGTAGGAAATGTGTTGACTTTGTAACTTGCTGCTACCTCTTCAGTAGGCAGACCTACTGTTGAACCACCTGCTATACATCCTTGCAGGAAGAATCCTTGACCCTGTGTAGCAAGTCTCTCATTTTCACCTTGAACCCTTGACCCTACATTCCAGTTCTTTGAGTCTATACTCATTACTACCCAGATCAAGTATAACACCAACATTACCCCTTTGCCTACACAGCCAGTTGTTGTAAGGATTCCACTGATGCTAAGTGAGAATTAGGTTCCTAATGGGGCCATGGCAGGTTCCTCAGCAGATTTTCAGCAAATACCCTATTGTCCATAAGGTGTATATAAGCATTATGTTAGTTTACGTGCTTCCTTTAAGTGTTTGCTCATGTCGCAACCACAGACCTTTCTTTGGTGGTATCTGCCGAGCATCAATTTTCAATGTCCGGTTGCTGTTGTCACCCCTGATTCGACCAGTGGCTTTTAATTATGATTCCAGATGGTGTGTCTACATAATTAGATAACCCCATACCATAGGTCAGTTGAGGGTCAGGCTGAATACACCAACTATAGCATAGCCTATGTACAGTAAGTATTGGAAACAATGATAAAATTGACCAAGTGGTCAATGTATATGGGGTGCCAGGATTTGTCCCATTCACATGTCAGCCACAATACCCTCAACATGACAACCAGACACTTGGGGACTGTTATGGCGAGGTGTGCTTATCAGTGCCTGCACAGTAATAAAACGAACAAAATATCATTAAGCATGGCTAGGTACAGTGGTCTGACATGATGATTATAGAGATATCCAAAGTCATGAACTATGATGAAGTGGTGGGCAGGTGTAGGGATATATCCACAGCTACGACGTGTTAGTATGACAAAATGACAACTGTCAGGAGGTAAAACAGCCCAGGATTAGGGAATGGTCCACAAAAGATTGTTGTTGATGTCATGCAGCCACAGAAGAGTAACCTTCTCTGAAGGTGGTGTAGAGGATTGGGAAGGAGTGGGGGGAAACATCTTCATATCAGCCTGGAGGCATTTCGTGAACATCCTGTGCATTGATGATGAGTGAGTAACAACACAGACAAATTGAAACTACAACATACATCTCTAAGACTTTCTGTTGGCCCTCAACTGTGGCATCCCATGCTGCCGCCACTGCTCAAGGGTATCTACAAACTCCCAGAATTCGTTGGGTGTCCATATCCTTGAGTTCTTGTTAGTGGTCTGGGCAGGGACTCCATCACCCACTGCAGCCCCACTGGCTGCTGCTACCGTTGATCCAGGCCCATTTGCCTCGTTGCTATTGGTGTTTGTACCACGTGAAGATTGATTGCATGTCACTGTTGCTAACCTGCCTTCATTCACCAAATGACTGAACATGGCCATGGAAGAACGCTGTTGTCATTTGGATGGGAAAGAACAGATAATGGGGAGAGGAAGGAGTGAGTATCTGTCAGACCAATGAACTTGTATACACACCAAAAAGGCATACTGTGCCCAGTGACTGAGGGTGATCTCAAAGTGATTTCCCAGCACTAGCGTCCTTGCAAGGAGTGATATATGGCTTTGTGATTTCATGCTATTGGTGAGCTTTGCATGCCATCCCTCAATAAAGACTCATGAAGCAAATGGTAATGACAAACCTTTTGTTTAATATTAGAGCGTTGTGACATCAGTAAGTCCTTGACCATCGTCGGATGCTGTCTAGCATCTTGGGGTCTTGAGTAGCTTTTTTTGGGATCTTGAACGTTGCCATGTTCTTCTTTGCATATTCCTGGTGTTGTTAATATAGCATCCAACTTTGTGTGCACAGTGGGGTGTACCAAGATGTTAGAGGCTGTTCCAATGACATATCCAGTCAGGTTTGGTGACAGCAGGCAGCACCAGAGTCGTTCCTTCAGGACCTCCTTGAATTCTTCAGATGCAATATACTTGCATGTCTCATCCTTCTGGCTCTCTTGCTTAAGAGACATGATTGATGCCCGAAGCTCAATGATTATGTCAGCTTGTCACATCTATTTCACACCAGCATGCAACATGGCAAGAAAAAATAAGAATGGCAATGTACCTGTGAAAATCCGGTGAGCACATCAGGAACAAGGCCTAACTCTTTACAAGTCTTCTGTGTGAACTCTTTGCGTTGTTTTAGCTCACATTCAGGTACCTGACTCTTGTCTGACAGTGAGTGTGCACGACGTTGAGCGGATGTAAATGGAAATTCATCCTCAAAGTCACTTTCACCACCCGGTGTTTGCTCTGGGTGTCCTTGCTGCTCAGAACCCTCTGAACCCTGTCCAGGGCCGGTACCAGTATTGGAGTTGCTGCCCAACCCCATGTCTGATTGGAAGCAAGAGAAGATACTGCCCTCCATTGTAATGCACAGATGGAGTGGGTGAGCAAGGGAGGTGACAGGAAACCTGTGGTGCCCAGGCAAGCATGTTCAGGTGCTGTCATAAGTTTGCACACCAAGTGGTCATGTGGAAATGAAGTAAACTAAAAAGTGCCGCCAGCTCAACCTCAACGTATCTTATCTCTAACATGGCACTAGGATTTGCAACATTCGACAGAAATGTATGGAATGATGTAGACTACATTTAACTCAGTAAGGACCCCCTTGACCATGAGGCGCCTGTGAAGGTGTGGGTGTGTAAGGGTGTGGAGCGATATAGTAACCTGGCGCTGAAACTACATGCAGGGGGATTGTATAATGATGGCCAGAAGGTGAAACCATAGAGTTGCAAGGAAGTGTGGGTGGAACAGCACCATAACTGTAATAGTGGGCTGGAGTCAGATATGCCGGAATAGAATAAGCTTGTGGGGGTAGAACACTTGAGATGATGTGACCAGAGGATTGAGTTGATGAAGATGCTTCAGGTTTTTTTCCTTCCCCTTCCCTTTAGCCTTTGTCATCCTGGATGCCTTTCGCTTTTCACTCGCTGTGACTTTCACAAACACCGGTGCTGGTTGCTTAGAAGCTTCTGGGGAAGGGCCAGTTGGGATAGATTCCCCTTCGGCTACTTTTGTAACATGTAGCAATGATGCAGCATGCAATCGCAGCTTATTGTGGTTTGCGATAGTAGCTGCCATCAGTTGTTTGTGAAGGTCGAGGGAAAGGACAGATAGAACTCGGCAGTAGTTATGGAGTGCATGGGTGTTGAGTAGGTATGCACCAGTTGGAGAATGCTCAATGATCTTCTTCATTCGTGTTGATGGCAAACACTCCTGGTATTCATGCACTTCATGGAAGCCATTGCAGCAAGAGGTTTCACAATCGTGCTGAACGTTTACTGCACAATACAATTCCTTGGGGTCTTGTTAGCTAATTGATAAGTTAGAATAAAACTGATTGACCTACATTTGGTGTGACAACAACTCTCTGCTCGGGTGTAACATCTCTGAGGCATGGAACTTGTAGATGAGGATGTAGGTTGGGAAGGATTTCAAGCCAAGTGACTACTATGTGGGATGCGGTGTATGGTGAGTTGCAATGACTGAGAATCTCGATCACTGGCCTGATCCACTGTTCAGATGTGGTTGAGCACTGTAGAACAGCATAGCTTCCCAGGTGAATTTTGTCGCTGTCTGTGGCCATGGCAGAACTAACATGGTAGAACAATTCGGTCACCTGGATTTGATGTGTACCCAACTGAGAGAGCTTCCCTGCCTCAGTCGTCTGCCATTTGGCTGGGGGAACGATTTCCCTCTTCCCATTTGCAACTTGGGCAGGCAAATGGGTTGTGCCTGATTGTTTGGGAGTAATATTGGGTATCCCAATCAACTTCTGCTGGTCTGTGTGCTCATTCATGTAGGTATGGACATGTGCACCTGCTTGGACCCAGCAATGGGTATTTGGATCAAGCCAGAAACCTCTGGTGATGATATGTTTCACATCATCTTGTCGAGCAAATATATGGCATGTGTCACGACTCGGGGCCTGGCAATTGCTGAAGATCGCTGATAGCCAGAAAACATGATTGAAGGACTTGAAGCGCTCAGTGGAGAAAAGTATAGGGGGATCAAAGTGCTGGATATACATGGGGAGATGAAGAAGGAATGAGAGGAGTAGGAAAACAAGGATGAAGATGAGGACATTGGTAAGTGAAATGTCCAGGAGCATGCTTGTTGCAATGAGGACATCAATAATAAGGACAATTAGGCCTGATATGGGAGAAACGATGGCAATGAAAGCAGGCCTTGTTGTAAAGGGGATGGGTATCAGGCAAAGGGCAATTTCTTTCACTGTTCCAGGCTACCTCAATGCACTTGATAGAGGCCAGCTCCTTGCCTCAGGGGATTGTTTGTTAGTGTTAGATCTTGTGTTAGATGTTCCATGTAGCACTGAATGTCTGATGTCAAATTATCCATCTCCAATTGATGGATCATAGATATAACAAGGTCTTGTAGGGCAAGGTGGATTTTGAGGATGTGGAACAAGTGGTGCATGCAAGTGGTGTCATTGGTGATGAGGTCAGGGTGCAGAGGTGGAAAAGTTTGGGTGCATGTGAAAGAGGGAATGAAGGGGAGAAGAGGGTTCTAAATGATTACAAAGAGTAATGCAAAGATTAGGGTTATTAAGAAAAGAGAGCATATGACCCTGTTGAATAGAAGAAAACGGATTGCAGCATACATGAGAAGCAAAGGGAGGGGGGTTGATGCCAGGTTCTGTAAAGATAGGAGAGGGAGTGTTACGGTTATTCTTCTCCTTTATCCTCTTGTTCCCTTTCTTTACCTACCAATCTTCCTTCACTTTCGATGCTGCGCATCTTTCACTTTCTTACGTGTTTCCGCTTGCTAAACGCTTACGCATCCTTTTGTTCTTCGTTGTTCCATAACCTTTGACGCTTACGCGTCCCTTTTGTTCTCCACCTTTCTATGACATTCTACGCTTACGTGTCAATGAGTATATAGTCCATTCGTTTACAACGATGTACTCTATTCTCAATCTGCACAATCTAGCATATTTCTTGGGTGATTCTCAGTCCTCAGAATCTCAGTCCCTCAGTCCTCCTTTTTAGGAGTAGTCCTTCGTCCCTTCGTTTCTTTGAGCTGAGTTGTACCTCTTCGTGAGTGTCCTGCTTGAGGAATTTGCTTTAACATTAGTCTTGGTCACTCAAGGTACGCTCCCCATAACAAAAGATCGAGAATCTCCTCTGTCCCTCCTATTACGGAGTAGGACCCACCCCAGTTCATCATTCGCAGCATCAGAGCTCCCAGTGGAGACTCCTCAGATGAGGAGCCTGTCCTCACTACCTTAGAACTTCGACGACGTTATCGCCTGACTGGACAAAACATTCCAAACCCATCAGCTTCCCCACTTCGTACCCCAGCACCCCCATTGTCTCGCACCACCGTCCCCACACAGTCTCAACCTCAGCACCCCAGTACTCCCTTAGGATCCCCCATCGCTCTTAGCCCAGTCCTCCCACAAGCCCCAGCACCCCAAGCAATTCCCCCAGTCGTCAGCGCCCCACCTAGCACCCAAACCACTCACACCATGACGGAACTGAAAGCAGCCCTCCCAGCAGACTTCTCCGGCGACCCCTCCGACGCCGTACGATGGGTTAAAGCCATGAAGGCTTACTTTGAGATAAACAAAACCTTGTACTCCTCTGATGAAACCAAAATCATGACCACCCTCAACAAGATGAGCAAGGGACGAGGCATCTCTTTCTCGAAAATGTGGTATGATCGCATGGCAGACCCGAACTTCCCCGATAAAACCTTCGATAAGTTCTCCTCCAACTTTGAATCCACCTTCTACCCCTTCGACACCCAAGCCACCGCCCGTCTCAAGTTATCCAAGCTCGTACAGAAATCCACCCGTGGACCCAACGGAGAAACAGACGACGGTTTTCAGAAATATATCACCAACTTCCAGAACCTTGCAGCCAGAGCCTCCATCACTGACGATACCACCCTCATCGATCAGTTCTCCCTTGGGCTAGACCAGCAATTGTCCATCATGATTCTCTCCATAACAACCGTCCCCACCACCATCAAAGAATGGATCAAAAAGGCCAAGACCTTCCATGCCCAGAAAGCCCGCATTGCAGCCCTTCGACGAGGTCATCGTACGCCCTCATCATTCTCTCGTACCTCCTCCACCCCAGACCCCAACGCCATGGATATTGATAACATTCGTATCTCAAAACTCACTCCAGTGGAACGCACCTGCTGCTTCAGAGAAGGACTCTGCCTCCGCTGTCGACAAAAGGGACACAATGCCACGCAGTGCAAAACGTTCACTTCGAAAACCTCTCGCCCCTCCCAGCAACGCATTCAAACCATTGACACCACCCCCGCCACTGCCTCTCCCCCTCCTCCTCCGAAACAATCCTCTGCTCTCAAGACTTATGTTTCCAAACTCAGAACCACCAGAAAGGACGAGGGAGAAATTTTACAAACTCTCAAGCTCTGCTTCGAAGAAGCTAAGGATGATTCTTCTTTGGGTTTTCAGTAAGGGAAGAAGTTGTAACGTCTCCTTCCCTAGATATCAACACTGTAATAGTAGGCCTCTCCAATGAACGAACTCTGCGTCTTCCGGTTCGCCTACATGCCGAGTCACAAACCGTTACCACCACCACCCTCGTAGACTGTGGAGCCACCAATAACTTCATCGACGTCTCTCTTGTACCTAAACTCTGAAAAGCCATTCGAAAACTTCCTCAACCCCTCACTGCGTACAACGTAGATGGCACCCCCAATCATCAAGGGACCATCCGCTTCTCTATCACCGCAAACGTCATCTTCCCCGACCTCTCCGACAAAATCACCTTCCTCGTAACATCTTTAGGTTCTTCGCGCATCATCCTAGGAATGACTTGGCTAAAGAAATGTAACCCCGTCATTAACTGGTCTGCCAACACTCTCACTCTCCAGGACGCTGTGGTACCTCTTAGTGAGCGTCCACCCTGGAACGATGTTGACGAGACCTACCCTCAACACCTTGGAAAAATCACGTTGTCTACCCAACTAGCACAGCAAAACTCACCCAAAGATGTTCAAATTCCTTCCTGGTGTACTGATTACTCTGACATATTCTCCGAAAGAATGTTCGAAACTTTACCCCCTCATCGCCCTTTCGACCACTCCATTGACCTCAAACCATCCTTCGTTCCTAAAATTGCCAAGGTATACCCACTCAACCCTGCCGAAAAAGAGGCCTGTCGAACGTTCATTGAAGAAAATTTGAAGACTGGTCGCATCGTCCCCTTGAAATCCCCTCAGGCTTCCCCATTCTTCTTCATGCCCAAGAAGGATGGAACCCTTCGCCCTTGTCAAGACTATCAGTACCTTAACTCACACACTGTCCGCAACGCCTATCCATTGCCCCTCATCTCGGAACTCATCGATGACATGAAAGATTCCACCCTCTTCACCAAATTCAACATTCGCTGGGGATATAACAACATTCGTTTGCATGAAGAGGATCAATGGAAAGCGGCATTTATCACACCCTTAGGACTTTTCAAACCAACGGTCATGTTTTTCGGATTCAACAACGCCCCTCCCACTTTCCAGGCTTTTATGAACCACATCTTCGCAGACATGATTGCAGAAGGTTGGCTGAAAATTTACATGGACGACATTGGCATCCACACAGCAGATGACCTCGAACTCCACCACACCCGCACTAGACGAGTCCTCCAACGCCTCCAGGAAAATAACCTATCATTGAAAATTTCCAAATGCACCTTCGACTCCCCCCAGATGGAATACCTGGGCCTGATCATTGGCCAAAGACGTATCCACATGGACCCAGCCAAACTCTCAGCCATCGCCAACTGGAAACCTCCCACTTCGGTCAAAGGCATTCGATCTTTTCTAGGTTTTGCAAACTTTTATCGCAAGTTCATCCCCGGCTTTTCCAACCTGGTTGCTCCTCTCACCCTCCTCACCTGCAAAGATGAACCTTGGCTCTGGACCCCTCTCCAACAACGGGCCTTCAATTCCTTGAAAGACCGCTTCTCCTCCTCTCCCGTCCTCGCCTTCCCCGATGTCTCCCAACCCTTCACCATCATGTCGGACGCCTCTCTCTTAGCTGCCGGAGCCGTCCTTCTCCAAGCTGACACCAATGGTGATTTACACCCATGCGCCTACTTTTCCCAGACATTCACCCCAGCCGAACACAACTACGACATCTATGATCACAAACTCCTAGCGGTCATCCTAGCTCCCCAGGAATGGCAACAATACCTCCAAGGCACTCCCCACCCCGTCACTGTCATCACCGATCATAAGAACCTCTCATACCTCAAAGACCTTCGCAAACTCTCTCGCTGCCAGGCTCGTTTGTCTCTCCTTCTCCAAGACTTTGACATTGTCTGGCAGGTCACTCCAGGTTCCTGCATGGCCCCCGTGGATGCTTTCTCTCATAACGTCAATGTTGATACCTCCCTGGACAATGTCTCTTCCATCCTCCCCAACCCTGTCGTCATCTCCGCCCTGGATCTTGCCCTTGCTGATAACATCCGCCGATCCTCCTCCTCTGACCCCCTCGTCGTATGCGCACTCCGATCCTTGCAGGACAACTCCCCCCTCTTCCCCCGTTCCTCCCTCAGCGATTGGTCTTTCGACAATGGACACCTGTACTTCCGCAACTGACTATATGTACCCCCGGCATCACGCTCTGCCCTACTTTGCTCCTTTCACACTTCCCCCACAACGGGCCACATGGGTTTCTTCCGCATCAAAGCTCTCATCGAATGCCACTTTTGGTGGCCGGGCTTGTCTACCTTTGTTCGCAACTTCATTCTTGGCTGTGCTCTCTGTCAACAATCCAAGGTCAACACTCATCCCACCACCCCCCCTCTTTCCCCCATTCCCTCCTCCACCTCCCTCCCTTTCTGCCAGCTCTCTATGGACCTCATCACGGATCTTCCTCCCTCCTCCGGTTTTGATTCTTTGCTGGTCGTGGTCGACCACGGGCTTACGAAGGGGGTAATTCTCATGCCTTGTCTAAAAACCATAGACGCAGCGGGAGTGGCCCTCCTGTTCTTTAACAACGTTTTCAAGCATTTCGGCCTACATGACTCTATCATCTCCGATCGTGGCCCCCAATTCGCATCCACCTTCGCCAGAGAGCTAGCTCGCCTGCTTCATTATGATGTCCAACTATCCACTGCGTATCACCTTCAGACTGACAGCCAGACTGAACGAACCAATCAGGAAGTCGAAACTTATCTTTGCCTATTCTGCGGGAATCAACCTCACTCCTGGTCATCATTCATCTCCTCCGCAGAATTCCACCACAACTCCTCCCCTCACTCCTCCACGAAAACATCTCCCTTCTCCCTCATGATGGGCTACGATCCCCGCACTTACCCCCCCATCAGAAAAACATTTATCCCAGCCCTCTCCTCCCGCCTCTCCGCCTTAGAAGAATCCCGGAAAGAAGCCCTGGCAGCACACGAGTCGGCCTGACGCCTCATGGCCCAACATTGCACCCGGAAGTTTTCCCCCTGGAAGGTCGGCGATAAGGTATGGCTAGAAACCACCAACCTTCACATCCCCTACCCTTCTAGGAAGCTCGCACCCAGACGGCTGGGCCCCTTTGAAATCTCCCAGGTACTATCTCCCTTATCTTACCGCCTCTGTCTACCTCCCACATGGAAAATTCATGACGTCTTCCACACCACCCTCCTTTCCCCCTTTCGTTCCACTGAAGCACATGGTCCTTCATTTCCCACTCCACCTCCTGACATTATCGACAGAGAAGAAGAATATGAAGTTGATGGCATTCTCACACACAAGGGATCCCCTGGCCATTATCAGTACCTGACTGCATGGAAGGGATACTCCGCAGCAGAAAACACCTGGGAACCGGAAAGTAATCTCCGTCACGCCAAGAACATTCTCTTTGATTATAAACAGACTCATTCTTTACAATAGCATGGACCCAATCCCCATCGAACTTGCATACGCTCAACTATTTTCCCCTCATGCCCGTTCTCGATGCTGGTTTCTTCTCCGCCATCCCACTTTGTCTTCTTCCCATTTCCTTGAACACAAATACTTCTGCCGCTTCGACAATTGCCCCGTTCACATAAAAAAATTATTAAACAAATCCTTGTATGATTCTTCCTATTTTCTTTTTCTCACTTGTCATAAACCTCTTCGTCACTTCTCCCGTTTTCCATCATGTCCGTTTATTCTTCGTCTTCTTCTTCGTCTCCACTCTCCGTTTCTTCTCCATTACGCTCCAGACGTGTACAGCCTACATTCTTACCAACCTCCGCCATCTACACCCTCTACGCCGCCATCCTCGCAGATCCTACCCTCGTCCACACCCTCGAAACTGATCCTCTTTATGAGGAGGATGAGATCTCCCAAGAACTCATACGCCTTTTCCTCGACGTTTCCAAAGTACAATCGTACCATTTCCAAGCTGCTCCTTCTGATCTTCCTGTGGCTTTTGGACTTCCCCTTCGCCTTTTGATTGGTTGCCTTCCTGATCGTATTCTCTCTATTCTTCATCTTCATGGTTTCCATACTTTCGTCGAACGACTTGATCCTGTTACCCTTTACCCCACCTTCCGCTGTATTTACCTCTCTCTCCCTCATGATGTGCAGGACAGATACCTCAATTCCATTACCTCCATTCCCACTGTAGCCACTTCCTCCTTTCTCTCAACCCCCGCCTCTCCCCCTCCGCTGCCGATTGTCCCCCCCAATGCTTCTGCCTCCCTACCACTTGCCTCCCACCTCTCTTCGGTCCGATTAATCCCCCATGATCGCATCAATGACCCCCTCTTTTGCTCTGACGGTTTCATCGTCGATCAACATGTCCTCTCCCTTAACCGAGAACACATCCAATTCTTCCAAAACCCTGCTGGACGGCATATCCTCTCCTCTGTGGTTCAAACTCTCACCTCCCCTATCACTCGTCCTCTGGCAACCACTTCCACCACATGTTACCATTGCCACCACTCTGGACATTATCATGAGAATTGTTCCGAATACCACTGCCCCTCTTGTCTTGCCTACGCTCCTGGACATCCATCCCACATTTGCTTTACTATCCAATGCTCCGCTTGTTCTCATTGGGGTCATTCTGACTGTTTCTGTCCCACTCGCACTTGTGCTCACTGTGATGAGGCTGGACACATCTTCTCTGATTGCCCTTTTGAAAACTTCTCTCCTTCTCAGGCATTCGCGGCATCATTTCCTCCTCCTCCTTTGGCAGACTCGGCTTGATCTTGAGGTCAGGGACTTCAAGGCTTGGACGGGGGTAATGTTACGGTTATTCTTCTCCTTTATCCTCTTGTTCCCTTTCTTTACCTACCAATCTTCCTTCACTTTCGATGCTGCGCATCTTTCACTTTCTTACGTATTTCTGCTTGCTAAACGCTTACGCGTCCTTTTGTTCTTCGTTGTTCCATAACCTTCGACGCTTACGTGTCCCTTTCATTCTCCACCTTTCTATGACATTCTACGCTTACGTGTCAACGAGTATATAGTCCATTTGTTTACAATGATGTATTCTATTCTCGATCTGCACAATCTGGCATATTTCTTGGGTGATCCTCAGTCCTCAGAACCTCAGTCCCTCAGTCCTCCTTTTTAGGAGTAGTCCTTCGTCCCTTTGTTTCTTCGAGCTGAGTTGTACCTCTTCATGAGTGTCCTGCTCGAGGAATTCGCTTCAACATTAGTCTTGGTCACTCAAGGTATGCTCCGCGTAACAAGGAGGCCCTGGGCCACCCCAGGCATGGTCCAAGGTTTCAAGGTGAGGGAGCTCAGGAGACAGATTCTAGCTTACATCAGCTTTGACAGAGGAGGAGCAGCTAGGGGAGATGTTTGGCATTGCAACAAGATGATGGTGGGGAAGAGGATGAAGGGAAGACAGAGGGGTGAAGGTTTTTATAGTTGGAGAGAATTTTCTTGGCATGTTTGAACTTCAATTCCAGAAGCCAAGAGTTTTCTTCAGCTGAGTATCCTTTCCATCAGATCAAGAAATGGTGGTTATTCAGGGTTTCCTTGTGTTGGATCACCTTTTCCATCTTGTATTCTTCTTCTCCATCAATAAGGTCAGGTGGGGGAGAAGGAAAGTTTGGGCCCTATATGTCATTTTTGCAATAGGATGATAAGAGAGAAGCATGGAACATGTTGTGAATCTTCCAGGTATGAGGGAGATAGAGTTTATAAACAAGTGGAGATAGCACCTGGACAATGGTAAATGGTTCTTCTCTCTTAGGAGTGAACTTTAGGTGGGCAATAAGGTGTTTCAGGTTACGAGCTTCTAGCCAAACCTTGTCATCTTTGCAAAAGGGAGTGAATTTACCATGAGAATGAGCTTTCATGACCTGTCTAGCAAGTTCATAGCTAGCCAGAGCATCATCCTGAGTGGTGGAGAGAGTTTTCAATTGTTTTTCAACTACAGGGAGGTTGGACTCAACAATGACAGTGGGGAGGGGATGAGGTTTGATGTTACGATTTACCCCTATTGTTTTCTCTTTGTCACTTGTGTTTGTCATCATCGGCGTAACCCAATGCTTCTACTTCAATAGAGTGCCCTAGAACATATGACATGTTCGTCGCACACCCTTATTTCATTATCTTTACTTCTCTTTTCTTTTCAAACATTCTTCGCTTAGTCATAGTTATTCCATAACCTTCTATGACCTTCCATTGTGCAGTATAAAGCCTAAGTACTTCGTCCCTTGTACTCTAGCTTAGTCCTGCTCAATCTTACCTCGTTCCCCTTCACTCTCCTCATCGCAACTTGCTGCTACCTCTTCAGTAGGCAGACTAATCCTCGAACCACCTGCTATACGTCCTAGCAGGCAGAACCCTTGACCTTAAGTGGCAAGTCCCTCGCTGTCACCTTGAACCCTACGTTCTAGTTCTTGAGCCTATGCTCATTCCTACCCGGACCAAGCGTAACATTTGAAACCATAGGTGAGAAAGAAAGGGGATTTGCAAGTAATGGAGTGAGGGCAGTGGTTGTGGGCGAATTTGGTGTGGGAGATAATTTGAAACCATGTGGAGGGGGAGTTGTCACAGAAGATGCAGAGGTAGGTCTCAACTTTCTGGTTGATATGTTCCATTTCTCCATCAGACTGAGGGTGATAGGCAGTGGAGAGGGAGAGATCATATCCTAGGAGTCATCTGAGTTCTTTGGCAAAGGCAGAAGCAAACTGGGGACCACGATCTGAAATGATTTTGTTTTATAGGCTGAACTGAGTGTAAACCTTGTAGAAAAAGAGGGAGGCAATCCCTTCAGCAGAGACAGACTTCTTTGTAGGACAGAAAATCACCCCCTTAGTAAGCCCATTGTTACGCTTGGTCCAGGTAGGAACGAGCGTAGGCTCAAAGAACTAGAACATAGGGTGAAGGGTTCGAGGTGATAACGGAGTACTTGCCCTATAGGGTCAAGGGTTCTTCCTACTAGGATGTATAGTAGGTGGTTCAAGTGTAAGTCTGCCTACCAAGGAGGTAGCAGCGAGTTACGATGAGGGGAATGAGGTAAGATTGAGCAGAACTAAGCTAGGGTACAAGGGACGAAGTACTAAGGCTTATATACTGCGCAATGCAAGGTCATAGAAGGTCATGGAATAACTATGACTAAGCAAGGAATGTTCAAAAGGAAGAAAGAAGTAATGATAACAAGATAAGGGTGTGTGACGAACACATTGTATGTTCTAGAGCACTCTATCAAAATGGAAACGTCGGGTAAGGCCGACGATGGTAAGCAACAATGAGTAAAGGAAAAGAATAGGGGCCAATCATAACATTACCCCCGGAGTACATTTGAAATTGCAATGAGAAACAAAAAGGTAAAAGGAGACAACCTAGAGGTCCATGCAATGATCACCACCTGGGGAACCAGTCATGTTGGCAATAGCGGAAGCATCATAATCGGGGTATCCCCATTCCTCATCGACATCGAGAGACCCATCGGCTGGCATTCCTGAAAGATGACAGAGTTCCGCATTAGAACGAGGGAGACATTGGCGATGACGACAACCAGAGGGAGGGGGAATAGGGAGAGGAGTGTGAGGGACCGGGGGAGATGAGAGACGTTGGGCAAGGGGACATGTGGAAGTGGAAGATGAGGAAGCATGAGATCTGTGGGAGCGACAAGAGGACCGGGATGAGGAAGAGGATGAAGAGGGAACGAGGGGGGCAGGAGACCGGCGATGGAGGAGGGGACATTGGTATGCGGAGTGTCCAGGAGCATGTCGGTTGCAGTGGCAGCAACGATAATAGATGCAGTTAGCCCGGATATGAGAGAGGCGATGGCAGTGAAAACACGCATGGTTATAAAGGGGATGGGTCTCCGGTAGGGGACGATTCCTTTCGCCTTCCCAGGCTACTTCCATCCGTTTGATGGAAGCCAATTCCTCGAGGGTCAGGGGTGCACTAGAGGCTTCGGGGGAGTGCTCGTCAGCATTAGATCTCGTATTTAGGTGTTCCACGCAGCGCTGAATGTCAGAAGTCAAGTCGTCCATCTCCAACTGGTGCATGGCGGATATAACGAGCTCCCGAATGGTGTGATGGGTCTCAGTGATGCGGAAGGCATGATGCATGCAAGTGGTGTCATCTGCGATGAGGTTGGCATGGGAGCGAAGGTGTGAAAGTTCAATGTAAATGCAAAAGAGGCAGTAAAGGGGGGAAGAAGGGTCTAAGTGATTTTGGAGGGCAATACGAAGGTTGGAATTATCAAGAAAAGAAAGCATACATCCCTGTTGAATGGAAGAGAAAGGGTCACAGCGTAAACAAGAAGCAAAGCGGGGAGGGTTAACGACAGGTTCAGTGGTGATTGGAGAGGGGGGCCACGGGCCGTCCCAGGCATGGTCTAGGGTTTCGAGGCGAGGGAGCTTGGGAGGCGGGTTCCAGCCTGCATCGGCTTTGACAGAGGAGGAGTGACTAGTGGGGGTGTTGGGCATGGTGACGGGATGATGGTGGGCAAGAGGATGAAGGGAAAACGGAGGGGTGGAGCTTCTTACAGTCTGAGAGAATCTCCTTGGCATGTTTGAACTCCGATTCCGGAAGCCAAGAGTCTTCTTCGGCCAAGTATCCTTTCCATCGGATCAAGAAGCGTTGGTTGTTCGGAGCTCCCTTGTGTCAGATCACCTTTTCCATTTCGTACTCCTCTTCTCCGTTAATGAGGTCAGGTGGCGGAGAAGGGAAGTTCAGGCCGTGTACGTCGTTTTTGCAATAGGGTGATAAGAGAGAAGCGTGGAATGTGTTGTGAATATTCCAGGTACAGGGAAGGCGGAGTTTGTAAACGAGCGGGGATAGTACCTGGACAATGGTAAAAGGTCCTTCTCGCTTGGGAGCGAACTTCAGATGGGAGATAAGGCGTTTCAGGTTACAAGCTTCCAGCCAAACCTTGTCACCTTTACGAAAGGGGGTAAATTTTCCATGAGAACGGGCTTTCATGACTTGTTGGGTGAGTTCATGAGCTGCCAGAGCTTTGTCTCGAGTGGCGGAGAGGGTTTTCAGTCGTTCTTCAACTGCTGGGAGGTTGGATTCGACAATGACAGTGGGGAGAGGATGAGGTTCGAAACCATAAGTGAGGAAGAAGGGGGATTTGCCAGTGACAGAGTGAGGGCAGTGGTTGTGGGCAAATTCGGCATGGGAGATCATCTAGGACCATGTGGAGGGAGCGTTGCCACAGAAGATGCGGAGGTAGGTCTCAACTTCTTGATTGACACATTCTGTTTCTCCATCGGATTGAGGGTAATAGGTGGTGGAGAGGGAGAGGTCATATCCAAGGAGTCGTCCGAGTTCTTTGGCAAAGGCAGAGGCAAACTGGGGACCATGATCCAAGATGATTTTGTCGTAGAGGCCAAACCAAGTGTAAACCTTGTGGAAAAAGAGGGAGGCAATCCCTTCGGCGGAGATAGATTTCTTCGTAGGACAGAGAATCACCCCCTTAGTAAGGCCATGGTCTACCATGACCAAAAGACTGTCAAAGCCATCGGAGAGGGGGAGGTCTGTGATCATGTTGCAAGAAACCTGTTGGAAAGGGCGAGAACAGGAAGAGGAGATGGGGCAGAGAGGAGGGACCGTGGGGTGCGTGTTGGCCTTTGCAGATTGACAAGAGGTGCAGCCTTCGACATACTTCCATACAAACTGGGCAAGGCCGGGCCACCAGAATTCAGAGGCGACGAGCTGGCGAGTTTTCAGGTAGCCAGGGTGACCAGCAGCGAAGTGGTCATGGTGTCGTTCCACAACAGATTTTCGGAGGTCTGGGGGAACGTAGGCATGGCCTTGGTAAGTGAGGATGCCAGCATCGTATTGCCAGTCAGAGAGTCGAGAGCGGAAGCAAGTGGGGACGTCACCTGTGGTGGCGCGGAGTGCATCGAGCACAAGAGGGTCAGAGGCAGAGGAGGAGGCCAGCTTTTCCTGGAGGGTGATGCCGATAATATTGACGAAGAGGGAGTCCAGGAGGAGGGTGACATTATCGTTGTTGTCGTCTGTGGCAGGAAGGAGGTCGGGGCGACGGGAGAGGGCATTGGGGGCGGCAAGGGAGGTGCCAGGAACATGAGTGAGGTGAAGGTCAAAATCTGAGATGTCGAGTAGCCATCGAGCCTGTCAACAGTTAAGCTTCTGGGGTTGGCGAAAATAGGTCAAGTTCTTGTGATCAGTAAAGACCTGAACCTGAAAGGGAGATCCCTGAAGGTAGTGTCGCCATGCTTTGAGACTGCGGATGACTGCGAGGAGTTCATGATCATAAATGTCGTAGTTCTGTTCGGTAGGGGAGAAAGATTGCGACAAGTAGGAGCAGGGATGCCATTCGCCATTGGCATCGGTTTGTAGGAGGACACCTCCAGAGGCGTACTTGGAAGTGTCAGTCGCAATGGCGAAAGGTCTGGTGGGGTCAGGGAGGTGTAGGATTGGCTGGGAGAGAAAGAGCTTCTTCAGCTTGTTGAAGGAGTCTTGACAAGAAGGGGACCAGTTCCAGGGTTGGTTCTTCTTGGTGAGGTTGAGGAGGGGGCGGGTGACATTGGAATAGTTTGGGATGAAGCATTGGTAGAAGTTGGCAAAGCCAAGGAAGGAGCGAACATCCTTGACTTTAGAGGGTGTTGGCCATTCTCGAATACCATCAAGTTTGACCAGGTCCATGGCGAGTTCATCTGGGCGAACGATCATGCCCAGGTATTCGACTTCCAAGGCTGCGAATTTGCACTTCTTGAGCTTAAGATGAAGGTCGAGCTCTTGCATACGTTGTAGGACACGTTTGGTGTGCTCTTCATGGGTCTTGGGATCTGGAGAGAAAATAAGGAGGTTGTCCATGTAAATAATGAGCCATCCTTCAGTGATCATATCTCTAAAGGAGTCATTCATGAATTGTTGGAATGTCGCAGGGGAATTGCAAAGTCCGAAGAACATGACGGTGGGCTCAAAGAGACCTTTGTGAGTGATGAAGGCCGCTTTCCACTGGTGTCCGTCTTTGATTTGAACGTTGTTGTAGCCCCATCGGATGTTGAACTTGGTGAAGACTTTGGCTCCTTTGAGTTTGTCAATGAGATCGGAGATGAGGGGAAGGGGGTAGGCATCTCGAATGGTGTGTTTGTTGATGTATCAATAGTCTTGGCAAGGGCGGAGACCTCCATCCTTCTTTTTGATGAAGAAGAAGGGGGCAGCCTGGGGGGAGTTCGAGGGGCGGATCTTCCCAGCTGCTAGGTTCTCGTCGAGGAAGGCCTCGGTAGCTGCTTTTTTGTCGGGGGAGAGGGGGTAGAGCTTGCCAATTTTCGGGGTGAAGGACTCGTCGAGGTTAATCTCATGATCATAGGGTTGGCTGGGGGGTACATGGTTGGTTGCTTCCTTTGAAAAGACGGAAGCGAAATCAGCATATTCCTGC
>JBBPMV010000343.1:5431-18544 GCA_038090495.1 Heimioporus retisporus | reverse complement strand
AGCTGAATATGTACCATATGATGATTGTGGGGTGTTTACTCTAGAAGACATCAACACATTATTTCAAAAGCCTCAATGATTGTTTATTTTTAGAATTCATGTATATTGCCTAGAACTTGGGATGATTTACTATTGGATAGAATATCAAGTACCTGTTGGGGAAGCTTGAATCACATGTGCCATCTGTTGTTCAGGAAATAAAAGATCTTGAACTACAAGCAAACATTTTGGTCACTATAAGGTTGTCACTTTCTGCTGCTGGAACTACATAGCCATAGAGTACTTGGGCAACAGCAAAAGCTGGATGGTGTCTTTCTAATTACAAAAGAGCTGTTCCATAGACAATGAGTCCAACATTTTATTTGTTTACTGAAAAAGAGTATTAAAGATGAGAAAATTGTATCTGGTGAGCAGTCTTGTTTGTTCTAGGATAGTAATGGTTGTGCTTATCTGAAGTAGGTGGTTAAAGGTAAGGAATTGCATGGCACACTGGCACCTCATGTGTCTATAGTGTAGAATGATATATATTTTTCACAAGGAGTGGCTTTAACAATTCTTTGAAGAACATTTATTGAGTATAGGAAAGAAGTATGTGTAGGCATGGTAAAGCTGGGGACCCTTGTGTGAGCACTGGAACATATCACTTTAGAGATATATATAACTGTTTGCCATGTTTTTAAGTTAATAGAGGGAAGAGATGGGAAAAAATACAGGTTAAAAATCATGAAGTCTTATGGAACATCATACAGAACAAGTTTCAAACTGTAGGAATTGGGGGATTATGTAAGACTACCTGTTGGACATTTGGTAGAAAAATTATAATATCAAATATAGTGAATATAAGCTTGATAGCAAGGAAAAGAAAAATGTCATAGTATAAAAGGGTGTAGTGCTGTGTTACTGTAAGAATGAGGGAGTGAATAGGAGTATGGTATGGGATGAGAATAATTGTATGATATTTTGTGTGAAATGAATTCTTACCAGCAGAAATGATAGAATGACAGGAAACAACACTACATTGACAGATAATTCATTATAAAAACACAAGTGGATACAAGATATTGAAATGATTGATTATTTATTTCCAGATGTTCCAGATATTCTAGAAATACCTTCTGGGTATTCTGAAAGTGGAACCTTGAGATTTAGATTTTTGAATTTGTTTTCTAGTACAGTAGGTATTTCCAGGAATAATAAATTACATGAGCAATGGATATATGTATAACTTCATGTTCTTTTACTACTCATTTCCCCAGCCAGCCAATTTGAAACTCCAAATTCACAACTCTGGTTATGAGTTTGTGCCATTCTTCCTTAAGTTTAGTATTTTTCTTCTAGTTCTGTGATTTTACCTGATATCTGGCTGACATGCTCTATCAGCTCATTGTTATGCTTGGTTCAGGTAGGAATGAGCATAGGATCAAGGGTTCAAGGTAGAAATTAGTACTTCACCAGAGGGTCAAGGACTCAGTGGTCTAGGAAGTATAGATAATGAGATTAAAAGTAAGTCTGCCCATCAAAGAGATAGCAGCAAGTTATGATAAGAGCAAAAAAGTCAAGGTAGATTGAGTAGAACTAAGCTGAAGTACATGAGATAATGTAGCTAGGCTTATATACTGCCAATAGAAGGTTATAGAATGTCATGGAACATTCATAACTAAACAAAGAATATTCAAAAGCAATAAAAGCAATGGTAAGAGCAATAATAAGGGTGTGTGATGAACACATTGTATGTGCTAGAGCACTCTGTTGAAGGAGAAGCATTGGATTGTACCAATGATAATAAGCAAGGATGATAAAGGAGAAATGAATATCATAACACTTATCATGCAGGTCCTGCAGTGAACTAGGACAACAGTCATGTTTAAGTAAGCCACAGTGATTATCTTGGATAGACCAGTAGATGATCCAGCTTGATTGATGCTTTCATTTTTCTCATTGCTCAGCATTTTCCTTTGATTTTAATATTTTGTTGTGCTTTTTAGAAGAGGATCTTCACTGTCCTCAATTTCTAAATGCCTCCTGATCACTCTTGAAGTACTGGTTTCTGAGGTCAGAACTAGTAACCATAGGTTTACATATACATTACAAAACATAATCAAGCACTCACTATCTCCAATTTGCATAGTGTTTCTGATTGCCAAAGTCCAGTGTTTGCATCCCAGGTTGCTGATACCTTCTCTAGTCCTAGTCCATGGTGGAGCATTCTAATGAGGACTGGCTTATCCCATGTGGAATCTGGTGTCTGTTTACTTGAGGAACTAAAGATTGTACAAGGTAATATTGTAATTGAAGAATATTGGATGAAAGGACATACCTGAGGATGGTGGCATGTTCCACCAGAGATTATCCTCTGTGACTTCCAGCAGGCATCAAGTGGAATATCCAAGTAGTGTCCTCCTGTGACTGGTGGATTATCCCACTGCACTTCATTGAACTTCAATGTGTTAAGCATTACCCCTTTGGCATAGTGACAAAGCAACATCCAGCTCAGGCTTTCCAAAGTTAAGGATGGGAAAAGCTGACACTGGGTCTTCCACCCTTGGCCTGAGTAGATCATTAGTGTATGTGATTCACAAGTGATGAGTCTATATATATACTGGTTCCTTGTAGCTTCTCCCACATCCATAATGTCCAGGTCTCTGTGGGCTCAACTATATGGGTCACACTCTTAAGAGCTGCCTGAATGCATACAGTGATGAGAAGAACTTGAGGGTTAATGTTCATCATGAAGAAGAAAAAAAGGATTGATATAGTAAACTAAGTATAAGCTGCTATGGCACATTACATGGGATCTGAGGAACTTGTACAAATTTCATCATCTATTGTCATAGCTGCACTACAAACATCCCACCAATATCCATTTACACAGCTCCTTAATGCCCTCAAACTTTTAGCTTCTGTTAGAGGAAAACTGAGAGCAGGTCTTAGGAAATAGAACTGCTTGTGGGCTCTGGTGTAGGTAATCCTAAGATTTCAGAGCTGAGTAGTGATGGTATATCTATTACATAAATGAATTGCACAAGTCCAACATATTGGAGTGTATTTCTACTATAGGCCTTAAAGCCAGAAAAGATGTGGGATTTGACTTTGCTATGGCATTCATTCCAATCTTCCTGCTATTGGTTGCATGGTTGTGAGTAGCTTGTGTGCACAATTTATTAATGTAAAACCAGTACTCAGGGTCACACCTTGGTGGAGAATGCATTTCAAAGACATCCTATTTTTCCAGCTAGATGCAAAGTCAAGGTGTGAGGTGAAACTCAAGGGGCACCAATTGCTGTCATGTGTTTCACTTGGCCTGGGTAAGAACAAGCAAAACTTGGTAGGATCACCTGTACAAGTCAAAGAAGTGGAGGGACAAAGGTTCCAGACCTAGATTAACTAGCCAAAGGAACAATTACAAGAGGTATAAGAGCTGACATGCTCAGGAACAAGTTGAATAGTTTTGGGATCATGGTTGTAAACAAGAGTTCAAGGATTTCAAGGTTGGATAGTTAGAATATTGGAAATCAAGGGGTTTGCCTAACAAGCAATCAAGGGTCCACTATACTGAAGTGATCAAGAATGTAGAAGGAAAGGGGGACTGAACACACTTGAGAACTAAGGACAGAGATATGACAAGTGAAGGTAAAAACCCATGTAGGAATTGCTTGAGGATAATGTACATGGCAGCTAGGTATATATACTACTAAGGTGGCCTGAAGGCATTATCTACAGAGTTATCCTAAGTAGTGCTGTGATCAATAAGGCTGTCTGTGATGGTGAGGGAAAGAAAGGAATAAATAGTGTAAGGGTGAATGAGAGGAAATGCATTGGAATATCTAAGAAAAGAATGATTGGGTATAGCTCAGCATTATATGAAATCTAGATTTATGGAAAGAAATGAGATCATAGTGGCTGGAAAGAAAGGTAAAGTCCAAAGGAGAAGAGGAAAAAGAATAGGAGTCTGCATGAATCATAACATCATGTTTAATGTGCAAGCATGAGATGTCATGTCATTTCATCTTTCAGCACAAGTCAGTTACTCTCATTCAGACAGTAGGATCCACTGCCATTAACAGAGCTTGTGGCTCTGACTTTCCCTAATCCTTTGTTGGTGCATATGACACTTCCACCATCCCTGATACAATATCATCATCATACTCATTGTTGACATTATTGATATTTCTTCCTATATCAAATATTACTACTGAGATTAAAGCCCACTAGAAAAACAGATGAGCAAAAACTAGACCACACTCTATTGTGGAGACTGATGCATGAGGACAGGAGAGACTGGTATCAACTAGCACTCTGAAACATCCACCTAGAATCATTTGGAGGTGGCGGTGATGGCCTAGGTATGTTGATTGTCTTATATTTGTACCACTTGCTCTAAATCACTGCATCTACAGCTAGCAGTCTCATTTCAACTTGTTTTGAGTCATGGTGTGTGCTGCTTGTTGCACCACTCTTATTAGTCCACCTCCTTGTATGATTGTCATTTCTATCACTTTCATGTCTCAAATCACCCCACAGCAACTCTAGATCCAATCTACTTGCCTAGATGGCATCTTGGCCCCCTACTTTGATTTGGCAGGTTTGTTTCACTGCCATCATTGCTACTCATCTGGAATCATCTCATAGTGTTTTCAATATCATCTATATTGTACTGGTATGATCTATTGGCCTTGATGTCTCACAACTCACCCAGTTTGCCCATATGGCCTTCTAGCCCATCTATGTGACTTGGGGGCTTCATGGAGCTACTGAAACCACTATTCAACTTAACCTCTGGGCTGTCTGGAATGCCACTATCATATTCCAGTTTGGCCAACCCAACTAGACCTCCTCCAGGTGAGTACCTTTCTTTTGTTTGTCCTAATTAATGATGATCAAGTTCTAATATGTTTAATGGTTCATTGGCAAGTCCCAAAAAGCTTCATGAGCTTCTAGTGCTGCTAAAATTGTCACACCAATGGTTGTTGTGCTCTGTTCAATTGCAGCTTCATCTTGGGCTCCAAACACTTGGCTTTATTTACTGACAGGCTCTGTTATTTAATCAGCCTGTCTCCAGTACCATTAATGCTACCTGACACTCTTGAGGTATCTGTTCCATCCCCAATGTGTATGAGCTTACAGCTAAACAACCTGATCCACTTCTTATACTTGACTCTCAAGGTGTGTCCAATTGTTCTGTGGTATTATCAGGTGGTTCAGATGAGTCATTTGTGACTTATGAAAGGTAGTGGTCTTCTTCATCAATACTGACATTGATTTCTCCCACACAATCATGCCATTTTTCAACACACCTTGACATGATCTAGCCAAATTTCCCCTCAATTCCAGCATCTGGGCATGTGAGAATGACCTTGTTGTTAACCCTTGTATTAGTGTGTCCATATGGTATCTCTATTTCACTCAGCAATGGTCTTGCCATCTGGCTTGATGTGGATATGCTGTGCACATTCCTCTGCACTATCTGGAGTTTCCTAAGCCCCCCTCTGGTTAACACATCTGCAGCTAACCTCATCCATGCTTTCAACCCTTCCTGTTGATGTTTTATGCATGACCAATGGGCTCTGTATAGCAGCCTTACCCCCCATTCTCATATGCTGAACTAAAACTGCATTGGGTGGCTCTGCAGGTATATCTGGGCAACATTTGTTGTTGTCATTATGTTTGCTGTGTCATTCAACTTTGCTTATCTCCTTTGACCAGGACATCCTGACCAGTGTGTATTCTTCTATACTATCTGACAGGGACTTCTGGATACCTGTGGTCAATCATTATCACTATATATGTATCTTGGCTTTCATTAACCATTCCTGATCCTTGACACCTATGACATCTTGATTTGACCACATCCTCACTACAATCCCACACCTTGTGGCCAATACTACCATGCTTTTGACAAGCACCAACAAACCATCTCAGTGCTTGTGCAGATTTGCTAGGTATCATAAACTCAATAGTTCCTGTAGGATTGGTAGTTTGCCTATTGGACCATTTTTGGAAGTGAATTCATTTGTGTGTCATCATTGAGCTGAATTGTATATGTGAAAACTGAATCCAAGGGGCTTGAAAAATACAGTCTTTGTCTTGGACAGCAAAACCAAGCAAATGGATGGCTGGAAATGTAGTATAGTGGCAGGCAGGCAATGAATACTACTACCAGCACTTGTGATTAGCTGTAAATAACAGGCATGGGTTCTACAGCTGCACCACATGCCACTTGAACAAAGGAAATACATGGTAGACCTTTCTAATATGGTAAGTCTCAGTCATAGCCAGACACATATTTGTCATTGGTTCTCTTTGTAAACATTCTTTGTTTGCCATCACCCAACCACAGGATCTACTATGCCAAACACCACTCTCAGCATGCCAAAATTAATATCATAGCTATTCCCTCCACATATCCAGCTGTTATGGATGTACATTTGTTGCCTCTTATACTTTCTTTTTTTTCCCTTTTCTTTTTGCTTTATTAGCCCCTGATGGAGTGTACATGTTGGCAATGGCTAACATCTAAGCATATGTTTACCTTTCATTTTGAGCACATGAATCCATTTCACTTCTTTCATGTCTTCATGGACTCATGGACCATGCTTTATATCCATTTTCCTTCACAGACATCACATATGTCATGATTTAACTCACCTCATGCCTAATGCATGTTGGCCCCTATGACCATTTATTTTTAGATTCCCCATACCATGCATCTATGGTATGTTTCCCTCATGGATACACATATATGGCTATGCTACCACATCCTCACTGGGTATGCATTGACACTTTATCCATGATCTATGTACAACTATTGCTCCTTGTGAGTTTAAAAGACCAAAGATGTCAATAAAGTGTAATGTAGGTTGTAAATCCTTGTCTTGAATTCTAGTTTACAAACTCCAAACATTGCCTCAGAACAAATAGAATCATATGAAGCTTGCACCACATCATGCATGAAGATTCTCTTGACATTTTTCCTGTGGGATCATGATTGGGGGTATGGAGATGAGAATTTGGTATAGTAATTGTGTATTGTTTACCATGTTAGAGCCTATCAACTTTATAAAAGTGTGAAAATCAAGTGTCTCTCATTTTGTCTTTGAGTTCTGGTTGTGATTCTATAGGACATTGATAATGTCACTACTTTTTTTTACACTGTTGGGAATATGAGCAAAGAGGAGCTTGGATGGATCCCACTGGTCAATCACATCACTTTTCAAGGAGAAATTTAGTACAAGTTCAAGATTGGTGATAAAATTCTCACCATAATATATCTACTTATTACATATGGTACAGATGCAATGATTGGATGGCACCTGGATATATGAAATATGGAATGGGGACAAAAGTCCTTGCAACAAAAGACACATGGTGAGATGCAGAGTATGATATGGAGAGTGCAATCATGGAGAAGATTCTCAAGTTCAGAGATGAAGTGGTAGCAGAGGCAAAGAAGGATCTTGTTACAATCTGGGATTATGGAGATGTTGTCATCTGTGAGAAGCAAGATGAAACATTCAATCCAAGGAGGGGAGAGGAAGGAGATGGTGGGTTGAAATGAAAAGCCTGTTCTTTCAGTAATGTGACATTTGCAAAGCACAGGACACACACCCAACTCTGATCACCTACCAGTTCAAAGCAGGTGATGTGGGGTTCCTCCATGAGGGCTGAATATTCCATGCAAGGAATACACTCATACTATTTTCAAGGATGTCAGGACTTCCCTCATGAAGGTGACTAGTCTGGCTGACAATTGGAAGTGTTTGCCCCACATGCTGCAAGGTGAGTCATTCTAGTTCCTCCTTCTATACTTGGGGATTCATGAGATTGATAGCATTGTATTGTTTGAATGGAGCAGGATGGGTATACCAGGACTTCAGCATTACCAATGTATTATGGGTTAAGAAGAATGATCAGTGGATGAGTAAACTGACAGATTCCAAATATGCAAAAAAAAGGCTAAAGGGATATTTGGATGATGAGAAGTTGGTGAGTTTGGTACCATATTGTATACTAATGGATAGCAGGGAACAATGGATTTTATGGCTGTTGAGGTAGACAATCAGCACTATCTTTTTAGGCTGCATCTGGTGTATCAGACTAGATGCACTAGTGGATCATCCCAAGACTTGATCCCAAAAGACTCATCACCAAAAGAATATGTATCAGAACCTCTGTTTTATATGAATTTACATCATGATCTCAAGTCTCATTGGTGGGTGGCTGTATAGGTTTTATTTCAATACACCAATGCAAATTTACCCATTAAAGAATATGTAGGCCAGCTCTTGCACCAGGTATTCCTTGGTTCAATTACTAAAATGTTGCATATGAGCCTTTTCATGTCTTTGGATGCCAAAAAGGTGTACACAACAGTTTTAAGGATGCTCAATGATGAACTCCTGAAGGATATGCACCAACAAATGTCAGGTGGCCTTCATGTTACTATAATAAATCTGCAGGGGTCTAATATTTGTTTAAATCCTCTAAGAAAATTTCTAACAAAAAGAGAAGAGTTGATAACTTACTAACTTATGAAACTAGAAGAAGACAAAGGAATATAGTGGTAATGGAAGTTGATTTGTTACTGTAATAGCATTGAAAAAGTTTAATTCAATTTGGTTTAGTTCTCTAGGTTTTTTTTTTTCAAGCACTGGAATTTAATTCAGTTCAGGTTTGGGATAAGGGCTGGAACAAATTAAACACCAGCTTGACCAAACCTACTGTAGTACAGGCTCTGCACCAGACCTTCTAGTGCCACATCCAACTACTTGCCATTCTTTTTATTAGAACTTTATTTTTTCCTCATTAATATATTAGTCATTTGTTTACACATATTCCTTATTGTTTTATTCTTGCAATTACATAGCCACACACCTCATGTAAAGCATGCATATACTGTGGATTGCTGTAGGCATAGCCTCATTGGTGAGTATATAAGAACTCATGTATTGTACTTACTCCTTAGCTTTGAAATTGCATCTTTTTTGTATTGAAAGTGGTTCCTTAAGAGCTACCTTTTGCTTGAGTCCTTAACTTTTCTGGGTTTCAAACAAAATCAAAATGTGCCTGAGATTAGTATTGTCAGAAATTGCCTCAGTTGAGTCAAATTAGTCAAATAGGATGGGCATACATATATAATGAGATACATTAAGCACATGACTAGTTCTCCCAACCTGCTGTTCACAAAGCTTGTGACTATTGTAATACATCTATGAGTTGATCATGAAGTTACAGGTGAGAAAGGTGATAGGACAGCCAGCCAAGTTACCCTTGCACAAAAGATGCTGGATGGAACCAAAACAGATGATAATTTGTGTGTGGGGTTACCCAGTCATGACACTGATGTTGGAAATGGTTGACTTGGTCTATCATATTGTTAGCAGGGAGTATCATTGAGTGATAAACCTCAGATACAGAAAATGGTGTTGAGAATGTAGCATGACTAATGGTGACATGATCAATCACATGATATCAGATCATTAAGGAATAGACTCTAGACTAGATAGAATCAAATAGAATCAATAGGATTGGTTTGTATCTGATAGAACCTCATATTCTTTATGCCTATATAATAGCTGACACTACTCATTTGAAATAGAACAACCAACTCTATTGGTTGGAACAAGAATATCATAGAATAGTACAAACAAGTACATACAATATTTACATAAAGGGGACCCTAAGCATCCTAAGTCAATAGACAAATACAAGATCATTTACCTCTAGCAGAGACTTGAAATGTGCTTCTCACATCTACCAAGTGAATTTTTCCACTTGTTTCTATTTTGTTCCTTCACATTCAAGTAGTATATATGTAGCATACATCTATTCTCAAAAAACAGGTGATTTTTCAATGGGTGTCATCCACATTAGATTCTGCATTGTTCATTTTGGATTGTCCAAAGAAAATGACTGAGTTTTGCAATAAAGTGCTACATAAATAGATATTTGAGTACTGATATGGGTTGGTAGTGCATAGGAACTTGATACCATCAATCCTATATTCTTGTCTGTATAAATTGTACCATCTTAGTTACCATGAAATCTGCAGTTGGCATTCTGAGCCCAGAGTGACAAAATGGTCAAAGATTATTCTGAGTTTTTGGATGTAGAGACTTTGAAATTCATGTCCTGGAAAAGCTGCACCAGGACCATGATTCCAGAGCATCTATTTCTGGAACCAGAAACATCCAGTGTCCCAACTGCTAGCCTAACACAAGAATGCTCTTTACTGTATCAAAAAATGCCCTACTCTACATTTACCATGGGCTGAATGCATTTATTTGCATTGTACTCATTGGCAAGGAATGTATAATAGGTTTGATTATACTGAGAATGGACAGATTTCTGCATTTGGACCAGCAATAAACAAAGTGGACAGGGGTAGCAATTGGTGGCTTTTTAGCCAGAAGATGAACTGAGCTGTGGGTGGACACAGGCACACACTTGAACTGCTAATGGACAAAGTGGACAGGTGGAGGACAACAAGAGATGAATTGGGCCAGAGATGGATGGATACCAGTACACACTCAGACCATTGGTGGATAAAATGAGCAGGTAGAAGAAAATGGGGGATGAACTGAGCCAAGGATGGATGGATACCAGTATATGTGTGCTTGGACCACTGGTGGGTGGATAAGCAGGTAGGTGGAAGACAATGGAGGATGAACTGGGCTGGAAGACAACTGCACATGAGCCTGCCTTGAGTAGAATGTAGGAATGCATGAAAAAGCTCAAAGCTGTTTTCAATAAGAAATGGGGTCCAAAACTGCTGGCAGAAGTGCAGCTGATGAGCAAAATAGACATGTCCTATATTTTCAATTGTAGAGCAAATATATGTATAAAGAAGCTGCTCAGCAGTTGAGTTCTGTAGTGAGTTCCACAAGACCTGACTTCCAAACTTCAAATTCAAGCTGCTAGAGGCTTTGGGAGGAGGTGGAAGGATACTGCAATGATTAAATTCCTGGAGTTCTATGAGGGATATGAGGTGGAGGGGCTGGTACATGCTCATTCAGGACAGTTGTCTCTCTATTAGGGCTTATTTGAAATTTAGGATCCATAGATGGAAGGATACTGGCTCTATATCACAATAAAATATGGTGCCTCCCAGGTTGAGAAAGCACAATGCCTTCACTGTGCAGAAAAGAAGTAGTCCTGTACATCTCCACCAGTCTTGAGCTAAATTGGCAGGATGGGGCTAGATGCTGAGCATGTATTAGTATTCTAGGCCTAGGCAAGTGACACTCTTTACCATAGCCATCAGGAGATATCTGCAGAGTTTATGGCAAAGGAGGCAGCTAAGAAGAGGCCATGGGCAGACCTTCCTTCAAACTGGGGTGTGGGGCAAAAGGTGGATGGTATTGGATTTGATAGATAACAAATGTTGAGACTAAAACTGTGGGTGCTAAGGGAGCGATGGCATGGGTGGAGGTTAAGGAAGATCATGGTGAGAGGGTGAAGAAGGAGGAGGAAAAGGAGGAGGAAAAGGAGGAGTGGTAGGGGTTGGATGAAGGATTGTCACTATTGTATTTTTATGATCCTGCATGAATTGGGTGCTTTCTCAAAGTTTTATTGTGTGACCAGCAATTATACCAGGGAAAAAATATAAGATGGATGATTGAGAGGACAAGTGTCCAATGAAGTCAAGGGCCTCTGAGACATGGCCTTGTACACTATTGGTTGTGATAGATGCTTTCACTGTACTGACTATAAACATTGTTTGCATTAATGAGGATTGATGATTGGTAGCTTCCTGGTTTCATGCCCATCAGAATATTATATACTATGGTGGCATTCATGGTGGGAGCAGCCACAATCTATAGTACAATAGATTGTATAACCAGGCCAGGCAGCATCTCACTTTTTGGGGATGGACCCTGAGGGTCTATACTCTACATGAGGCAAATAGAGCCCCTTGCCCTGGCAGAGCAGGAGCAAATATATACATATGTCTGAAACTACATGGTAAGGTGGGATGAAAAGTAAGTGAACATTAAATAGCTGAACAGTTAAATAGCTTTTATACACATACAGTACATGAGCATTTAGTTTTGAGGAGCAAAGTATCATGCAGCAGTGAGTATAGTACAGCTACTGTTTAGCCATAGCTTAGCCATGCAATCAGGTGGTACTGGCTTGTTGAGCATTGAGTACTGGGGAATAAATTTTGAAATGCTCAATTATTGCTCTAAAAGTTCTGAAAATTAAAGTTCCCTAAGTGAGTTCCAGAAATGGAAGCTGTTTCAAACTGTTCTAATACTGAAAAGGACCAGAAGTATTTGGAAAGGACCTGGAAGTGCTTTGGAAGTGTCAGGAATACATAAAGAGTCATAGGAACTGTTTGGAGTATTATGGGAATAGACACTGCAAATACACCATTCCAATTGTGCATGATATTCTACTAATTGTACTACAGTACACTGTAGGAATTATCTCAGTACCAGACAGAGTTGTGAATAAATATATTGCACCTGTAGAAATGATCTACAGGCTACAAGTATATGTAATGTACAGCAGGGAATGAGCTTCTCACCTCTGCACTAGACAGAGTCTGTGATTGAAGTATAGACAACAAAACAAAGGTTATTAATTGAAAATTATGTAATATGGTCTTAGCTAGGTTTGTTTGAATGTATTGTACAGGGTACCAAAACATGACACCCCTTTCTCAAACAGACAAGTGCATTTGGAAGCAAAATGCTTAGCCTTTATGCTAGGTAAATTTTTGGTAAGTGTATCTGCAACCTCCCATAAAGTGATAATGAAAAGAAGTAGAATGGTCTTCAACATAAACAAATGAAATGACAGCAAATATCAATATGCTTGGTATGCACATGGCAGCCTGCATTGTGGATTAGAGAAATAGTGGATTGGTTATTGCTGTAGAGGACCAGTGGATATGTAAGTGGATCAAACATCTCTCCAATTAACCTGCAAAGCCATATTGCTTCTGGCTGCATGTGTGGTAGCAGCAATGTACTCTGATTTAGCCATGGACAGGTAATAGGCTCCTGGTTCTGCAAGCCCTAAAGAATCACTCCACTGTGAATGAGAAACACAAATCCAGTGTTGCCTTGCGTCGTGTGGACACTGCATACCATTGTCCGGTAAGAGCGC
>JBBPMV010000342.1:0-18560 GCA_038090495.1 Heimioporus retisporus | reverse complement strand
ATTAACTAGAATGACTGACCGGGTGCGTTTCGCGTTTGCCTTGTTGTGGGTGTTCGGGTATACTACGTTCCATCTGCTGTTAGTTGGGGTTAGGTTTACGCAATTTATTGCCGGTTCTTGGATGGCCGCGATATCGTACAGTGTTGGGTCGAGATCATGTAGGAGGTGGTGTTGAGCCGTCGCCGATTTGTTGATGTTTTGTTGCCAGATTTTGATTCTGTCTTTTTGTTGTTGTTGTCGTGTGGGATCGTTTTGTATCATTGGTTATTAGAGTTGATGTTGAGATCGAATCGTATGGGTCGGCTTGGTGAGTCGGCGTCGGGTGATGGGAGGGGGGGGATTGGGTTGGACAGCGAGTAGGGTCTTGGTGGTGAATCGTATGCGGAGTTTCTCGTTGTGGGGCGTTGTATGTATTGGTCGAGCGATGTTTGGGTTCCTGGGTTGTTTGTTAGTGTGATAGGGGGTTGGGAGCATACTGCGAGTCGACTGCCAGGGTTTGGTGGTGCTCTTTGTCTGGGTTGCGATCTTTTGGTTTGGCGCCTGGTGACCATCGTCCACGTATCGTTTTCTGGTTCTTGGTAGGCGGATTGGATCGGTGGGGGTGGTTGTTTTCGGTTTTGGTGGGTTGGGGTATGTTGCGATGGTTCGGGCCATGTCGATGGGTCTTCTTCCGTTGGGAAGTACTTACAGTTCTTTTTGGGGTTTTGGGCGTCGAGTCAGGCCTTGGCCTTCATGAAAGTCGGGCACCTCCTGTTCCAGGAGGCATGTGAATGATCCTTGCAGTTGACGCAGTAAACCCCGTTGGAGTCGGTGGTTTGACATTCGGCAGCATGGTGATCATGTTTTCCGCAGGTTCCGCATGTGTCCTCCGTTTCCGGGCAGTTACCTATGAGGTGCGAGTTGAGTAAGTGGCATCGGAAACATCGTAGAGGTTCGGGATGAATGCGTTCTACTGTGACCTTCTTTCCCTCGATTGTTAATCCTTCGCGTATGGCCTGGTTTGCTGTTTCTGGGGAAGTGAATGTGATGAAAGCGTGGGCTACTAGCTGGTTTGGGCGGCGGTTGCTTATTCGTCGCATCCAGGTTACCTTATGAATGGATCCGTTCTTGAGTTCTGACGCGGCCTCAATTTGACGGAGGTGTTGTGGATTGTCAGTCTCTAAGGTGATCGGTACGAATTCTGCCTTTACTTTATAGTTCGGGTCAAGGAATTGGGCGCTTGGGTCAAAACGATCAATAAATTCGGAGTGATTGTGAGGGTCACGTAACCATGCGGCTCCTTCCCTGGAACTGATTTCTAGGATGAGGAGGTCCTCTCGTACTTTCCTTACGCTGCGACAGTAGAATCGAGGTCTGGAGTCGGCTTCTCCGGTTGGCTCGAGGGCTTCCGATGCTTTGGTGGCTAGCTCTTTCTCGGAGAGATCTTGGGTTTGATCTTTTCGGTGCTTGATGGCCACCTGGCGGTTTTTGGCTTCGCCCTTCGCGATTGCTTCCCATTGAGTTCTATTGAGACTTGACATTGAGACCGCTGCTGCGTAAGTTGACAGACGTGGATGTGCTGGTTCTTGTGGGGCTGTTGTGTTTCTGTGGGTTTGGATGTGGTCTTTGACTGTGTCGATAGACTTTTTGATTGATTCTAGGTACGATACTTTAGCGTTCGGGTTCGGGTTAATAAGAGAGGGGGAGGCAGGGATGATCTCATCTAGTTTCTCCATCAACATGTCGTTCGCCCGTTCTGCTCTTGACTGGTTGACGAGGATTTCCATCATGTGCTCTTCGTTTTCCTCAGCTTTTTGGTGAAGCTCGTCCAACAAGATGCACATGTATTCCCAGTCCTCGCTCATAGTACCGTTTTGGTTTTGTGAGAGTGTATCTGAAGTCGACGTGGTTGTCTGGTGCCCTGTTTCTCCTGTAGAAAGTTGTTTAAGGTATGGGATTAGCGAAGTCTTCAATCTGTCGGTGATTATGTCAGCTACTGCGTCGGCTTCCATGGTTTCCACTATGAGTGCTACTCCTCTTATGGCATCGGCAGCCGATTGGCTTATGGTTGCCCATTGCGTAATGCGCAGCAGCGTCAGAGCTAGGGAGGGAAGGGAAACTTCAGCGTGTTCGGGAGACATAAAACCATTGCGTTTTAAGAATTGGAACGCATCTTGTTTATTGTTGACTTCCGATGGGGATTGGAGAATTAAGTCACGTGGTAGATGTAAGGTTTGGTTCGCCCTCCTGTTACCTGGCTTTGGGGTCGGTTCCCGGGACGTGGACGATTGTGGGGGGTCGTCGTTGTCCTGAGTGTCCGACCTTGTGGGTCGACCTTTGGCCATGATTTCTAGAGTGGTTAGATTTGGTTTTTTGGGTTAGAAAATACCTTGTCGTTGTGAGATGCTCTGTTCTTCTTGTTCTTGTTTCGGGGTCCCTGTAGGGGTGCCACGTGGTAAGAGGACAAGAAGCTTTCCCCAGATCTAACACTAATGAGCGGTCTCCCAAGGCTTCTAGCAAGCCATTGACCCTAGAGGAACTAGCCTCCATCAAGTGAATGGAGGTGGCCTGGAACAGCAAAAGGAATCACTCTTTACTTGCAGACCATCCTCTTTATAATAGGGTCTGTTTTCATTGACATTGTCTCTTTCATATCAGGCCTAATTGCATTTACTATCATTGCCCCCACTGCAATCAACATGCTCCAGGCCATTCTGCCTATTAGTGCCCTCTTCTCCATTGCCAATCCCCAGTCCCCCTTGTTCCCTTCTCTTCCTCATTGTCCTCTCATTCCTCTTGCAGCTCTTATGTCTCATCCTCCACTTCCACTCACCCCCTCATGCAATGCCTCTCCTCTCCTCCAGTCCCTCATACTCCTCTCTCCATTCCCCCTCCCTCTAGTCATCATCATCACCAATGTCCTCCTCACTCCAACATGGAACTTTGTTGCCTTTCTGGCATACTTGCTGATGGATCTTTAGATGTTGATGAAGAATGGGGGTACCTCAACTACAATGCCTCTGCTTATGCCAACATGACTGGTTCCCCTGGTGGAGATCACTACATGGACCTATAGTTTGTCTTCCTTGTTACTTCTTTTGTTTCTCACTGTGGTTTCGAATTTACTCCAGGGGTAATGTTACAATTTACCCCTATTCTTTTTCCTTTATCATCCATACTTGTCATCATTAGCTTAACCTGATGCTTCTATTTCAATAGAGTGCTCTAGAACATACAACATGTTCACTGCACACCATTATCTTTGTTATCTTTGCTTCTTCTTCCTTTCAAACATTCTTTGCTTAGTCATAGTTGTTTCACAACATTCTATGACTTTCCATTGTGCAGTATATAAGCCTAGATACTTCATTCCTTGTACTCTAGCTTAGTCCTGCTCAATTTTACCTTGTTCCCTTTGCTTACTCCATCATAATCCACTGCTACCTCTTTAGTAGGCAGACTTACCCTCAAACCACCTGCTATACATCCTAGCAGGAAGAACCCTTGACCCTATGTGGCAAGTCCCTTGTCTTTACCTCAAACCCTTGACTGTTACAATTCATATGGACCCCTATTCTTTTTCCTCTTCCTCCTTCGATTTCTCATTTCTCCCTGGACATTACAGACTTGTGTCTTCTCCCAGATTGTGACTCTCCCACATGGTCAGTTGAGCCCAATTATTCTTTTCTTAGATTTCCTATGTGTTTCTACTTGTGCTGCCTCACGCTATTTATACCTATGTTTTCCCTTCATCATGGACAGCTTTATTGATTGCAGCATGCTGTGCTTTTATACTTAAAACCATAGTCTTAGGGCTATCCTACCACTACTCAGGATGACTCCTTTAGACAGTGCCTCCAGGCCACCTCGGTAGTAAATATACCCAGCTGCCATGTACATTAGCTCTAAGCAATTCCTACTTGAGTTTTCGTCTTCATCAGTCTCATCTCAGCTCTTTGTCTTCTAAGGGAATTGTACCCCTTACTCTCTTGTCCCTCGCCTTCAATCCTAGATAAAGAGGAACCTTTGATCATCTCCATTATGAGACTCCCTTGACCCCCAGTAGTATAACTGTTACAATTCGTATGGACCCCTATCTTTTTCCTTTCTCTTTATCTTCTTCATTCGATTTCTCTTTCCTTCCTGGACACTATGGACTTATTTCTTCACCTAGATCACGACTCTCTCACATGGTCAGTAGAGCCCTATCCTTCTTTTCTTAGATATTCCTATGTGTTTCCATCTGCACTGCTCCATGCTATTTATATTTTATTTTCCCTTCATCACAGACAGCTTCATTAACTGCAGCTTGGTGCACTTTATACTTAGATCCCATAGCCTTATGGCTATCCTACCACTACTCAGGATGACTCTTCTAGACAGTGCCTTCAGGCCACCTCAGTAGTATATATACCCAGCTGCCATGTACATTATCTTTAAGCAATTCCTACTTGGCTTTTTGCCTTCACCAGTCTCACCTCCATCCTTCAACCCAAGGGAATAGTGTCCCTTACTCATTGATCCTCGCTCTGGGTATCCTAGACAAAGAGGAACCCTCGATCATCTCTGTTATGAAGAGCCCCCTTGATCTCCAGTAGTCTAACTACCTGACCCTGAACCCTTGAAACCTTTGTCCCCAGTCACAACCCCTAGACCCCTGACCCGTTCCTGACTACATCAACTCTTGTTACTGCCCCTTTTGGCTAGTTAATCTAGGCCAAACTTCTTGTCCCTCATCCTTTGACTTGTGTAGATGATCCTTACCAAGTCTTTGCTTGTCCCTACCCGAGCCAAGTGTAACAAAAGGAATTGCTTTCTTCTAGCGAGCTACCATCACTGTAGTCTCCCACCATTTCACACCAATGCCCCAACAACCCTAGACCCCCAGGGAACCTCCATGTTCCAGACAATCACTTCAGACAAGAAGCCATCGCAGAAGCCTTTTCCAACGACTCAGACTTGTCCAAACCCGAAGAACACTCTCCAGTTGCTGCATACCCAGAAGAAGACGTTGATATTATCATCCACAAAACCCAGATCTTAGACCAACACCTGTTTCAGCAACTCTCAGAACAGTTATCTGTTCAAGAACCTGAATACTTCAACAAAGAATTCATCGAAGCCGCCACAGAACTCATACAGACCACCACGCCCACCCCTGTTGCCCTGATCCAAACTCTCCCAGAAATCAAACCCACCAGACCAAACACACCAGACATGTCTGACCAAGAAACCCCCTTGCACCCCAGACCTACAGAACTCTGACTTGGAACACCGGAACCTTTTGATGGAAATGCCATCACAGCCAAAGCATGGGCTGCCACCATCACCTTCTGTCTCACCATCAACAAGGAAGTATATAACAATGACACCAAGAAAGTAGTGTTCGTGCTCTCCTACATAACCAAAGGCTCTGCTGCCACTTGGGCTGCAACATACAGAGAAACTATCCTCACCACAAAACCAGACACATCTGAAAACATCCCATTCTCATGAGACAATTTCTCCAAGAAATTCAAGGAACATTTCTGTGATGGACATGACACCTGAGCCTCCACCATCTCCTGGCTCTCCATGCACCACACCACCACCAGAGTTACACAGAATGAACTTGCCAAATACATTGCAGACTTCCACAACAACGTACAGATCTCAGAGATCACAGACAAAAATGTTCTCATCAGCTACTTCTCCACTGGACTCCCGGTGTATCTCATGTGCCATATCATGTCAATGGATACCATCTCTTCCAAGATCAAAGAATGGTACAACAAGTCCATCCACTTCTTCTTCCAATTCCAGAAAGCTGATGACATCGCCCACTTCAATCAATCTTCCCACACTGCCCCCCATCAAACATTCGGTCACCAACATCATTACCCCTCTCACAATCCAAATGCCATGGAAGTTGATGCAGTCAGAATCGACTGCCTTTCCCCTGAAGAAAGAAAGTGATGTGTTGATCAGGGGCTATGCTTCTGATGCCAGCAGAAAGGACACACATCATGCCAATGCCCAAAGAATCCAAACCAAACCCCACAAAACCAGCAATCCTTCCCAAAGAAGGTTAGACAAGCAATGGCATTCCCCATAATGGAAGAAGAAGAAACCCTTTACAAGAAGAGGGCCCCCACTCTGTCCAACAATCGGATTCTTAGAATGGAGGACTCAACCAACGTGAGCCCCCTCCCCAACTAGATGTGCACCTGTATTTATATACTTCCAAAGTTTGAAATGCTATTTATATTCCCATTTTGATCATGTGTGCATCTTCAAACGTTGGCACTCAAGCACTCATTGACTCTGGTGCATCAATCTCCTGCATTGACTGGCACTTCGCCAAAGGAAACAAACTACCTCTGGAAAGACTCTGTACTCTGATCCTAGTGCATAATGTGGATCAAACTTGAAACAAAAATGGAGACATCAAGTTTACTTCTGAAATCCCCATTCACCTCAACAACATCATACATCGAGTGCGATTCCATGTAATGCATTGTGGAAAAGAAAACACCATCCTCAGACACCCATGGCTGAAAGATGTCAATCCCACAATCAACTGGACCACAGGAAAAGTTGATATCCCCGACACCTCAGATCAAATCAAGAAACTCTATCACCCCAAAAGTTTCCATTGACCCATGAACCACACTCAGATGGATCATGACTCCAAGAATGACCAACTCTGCCAATACCTCGGCTTTGAAGATCCATCTCAGTTTTGTGCCAGAGCTTATAGCATCAAGACCACTGATGACTTGGTCCAATACGGATCCAAGAAATACCGCTTAGGATCAGCAATGATCAGAAAGCTAATGAAAGCCACCGAACTTTCCATGCAAACCGACCCTACCGAAAATACCACTCTCCAAAAAGAATACAAAGAATACTGAGAAGACTTCTCAAAGGAGGCCAATGATCATGTACCACCATCCCAATCCTATGACCATGAAATAAACCTCGATAAATCATTCAAACCTAAAGTTGGAAAAATCTACCCTCTCAACCCAAAAGAGAGGAAAGCCACCGAAGACTTCCTAGAGGAAAATCTCACTGCAGGGAAAATACAACCATCCAACTCCCCCCAAGCCTCTCCATTCTTCTTCGTCAAGAAAAAGGATGGAGGACTCTGTCCCTGTCAAGACTACAGATATGTCAACAAACACACCATAAAAGACACCTACCCAATACCCCTGATCTCCGATCTTGTCGACAAACTCAAAGACGCCAAGGTATTCACCAAATTCAACGTACGATGGGGATACAACAATGTCTGTATCAAAGTTGGACATCAGTGGAAGGCAGCTTTTATCACCCACAAAGGACTCTTTGAACCTACCATCATGTTTTTCGGCCTGACCAACTCCCCAGCCACATTCCAAAGGTTCATGAACAACTCCTTTAGGGACATGATCACCGAAGGATGGTTGATCATATATATGGATGATCTACTCATCTTCTCCCCTGACAAACAATCACACACAAAGAGAACTAAATGGGTTCTCCAACAAATGAAGGAACTAGACCTTCACCTCAAACTCTCCAAATGCTACTTCGCCACCAAAGAAGTAGAATACCTTGGGATGATCGTCAAACCCAGCACCCTTGCCATGGATCCAGTCAAACTAAATGGGATCAAGAAGTGGCCTACCCCAACCAAAGTAAAAGATGTGTGATCCTTCTTAGGATTCGCAAACTTCTACAGGCGGTTCATCCCAAGTTACTCCAACATAGCATGACCCCTCCTGGACCTCACAAAAAAAACCACCCCATGGAAGTGGGATGACAAGTGCAACTCAGCCTTCAAAGGACTCAAGAAGAAGTTCCTCTCACAACCAGTGCTCCAATTCCCTGACTTCACGAAACCATTTGCTATTGCAATGGACACCTCCAAATATGCTACTGGAGGGATCCTCTTACAAGCCGACACGAACAGGGATTGGAAACCCTGTTCCTATCTCTCTCAATCTTTCTCCCCTGTCAAACAAAACTATGACATCTATGATCAAGAACTTCTGGCTGTCATCTGAGTCTTGAAAATGTGGAAACAATATCTCAAAGGATACCCCACCCCCATACAGGTCTTTACCGACCACAAGAACCTCACATATTTCTGGCAACCCCAAAATCTCAACCAATGACAAGCACACTGGCTCCTAGATCTAGCTGACTCTGATCTCCAACTAGTCCATGTGCCTGGAACCTCCCTACCCAGACCTGACACCCTTTCCTGCCACCTTGACCTTGTCCCTGATGATGAGAATGACAATCATGACATCACAATGCTTCCACAATCCTTGTTTGTCAATATGATCAACACTGCCCTGACTGACAAGCTGCAAGTCTCCTCTGCCAAAGACCCCCTTGTCCTGGATTCCCTACAGGCACTCGCTGGAGAAGTCCCCACCACCTTACAATCCTGCCTTTCAGATTGGAAGTATGATGCAGGGATCCTCACCTACCAAAATTGTGTCTACATACCCAACGGCCCTGATCTTCACAGAACAATCATCCAATACTGCCACGACCACCCCTCTGCAGGGCACCCCGGTTACCTCAAGACCCATCAGTTGGTAGCCACCGAGTTTTGATGGCCAGGCCTCGCCACCTTTGTTAGGAAATATATTGAGGGTTGCTCCTCCTGTCGACAAGCAAAGGCCAATACCCACCCTATGAACCCCCCACCCCTCCCAATCCCTTCGAAAAGCTCCTGCCCCTTCCAGCAAATCTCCTGCGACCTCATCACCAACCTTCTGAAATCAGCAGGCTTCAACGCTTTACTGGTCATGGTCGACCATGGGCTTACAAAGGGGGTAATTTTATGTCCAACCTTGAAAACTGCCTCCATGAAAGGAATTGCAACACTTTTCTTTAACAAAGTATACAAGAGATTCAGCCTATACAACAAGATAATCTCTAACTGAGGACCCCAATTTGCCTCCACCTTCACCAAAGAACTAGGAAAACTACTTGGATATGATCTCTCCCTCAGCACAGCCTACCACCCTCACACTGATGGAGAAACTGAACAAGTCAACCAGGAAATAGAAACATATCTACGGATCTACTGTGGCAATAATCCCACAGCATGGGCTGAACACATCACAAATGCAGAATTTGCCCATAACCACTGCCCACACTCTGTCACTGGAAAATCCCTGTTCTTTCTGATGATGGGTTACGAACCTTGCCCCATCCCCATGGTTATTTCTGAAACACGGTTACCCACACTGGAATCTTGCCTCAAAGAACTATCGGCCACCCACAATGAAGCATTAGCTGCACATGACCTAGCCCAACAACTAATGAAGTCTCGCTATCACAGAAAATTCACCCCATTCACCAAAGGAGACAAAGTATGGCTAGCTGCAAAAAATCTCAAACGATTGGTTGTCCACCCCAAACTCTCCAGCAAAAGAGAAGGCCCATTCACCATCACCAAAGTCCTCTCCCTGGTTACCTACCAACTATGGCTCCTGATCACCTGGAAAATTCACAATGTATTCCATGCCTCACTACTTTCCCCCTATCACAAGAACAGCATACACAGCCCAAACTTCCCATCCCAACCACTGGAACTTATCAGCAGAGAAGAAGAATATGAAATAGAACGAATCATCAGACACCATGGCAACCCCTCTCACAGGCAGTACCTTGTGAGCTGGAAAGGCTATGCCCCTGAAGATGACTCATGGGTACCAGAAAAAGATCTGTCACATGCACAGGACATCCTTACTGAATATAAACTCCTCTGACCCACTGCATTCCCTCAGAAATCCAATCGCCCACCACAACATACCACCAGTTCCTCTCCACTGAAACACTCTTCAAACTAGTTCTTCTCAACCTAGCTATTCCACTCCCAGAAAACATGTCCACCTCTGCCAACACCCCCATCTCCCCCTCTGTCTCTGCCATCACTGCCTTCTCTGGTCTCTTCATCCCCACCCCCCCAACCCCGACCACCTCCTCCCCCTTGTTCTCAAACCTCGCAGCCTCCTCTGTCGGGACCCCCTCCTCTTTCTGCCCCACTCTGGTCTGCCCTGAATACCCCATCCATGTCCACTGCCTAGTCCGCTCCACCCAACAACTCCTATTCCACTGGGTCCTCACCCACAAAGCAGCCTGCCACTACCTAGAGACCAACCACTGCTACACCTTCTGTATGAAGGTAACACATGTCGTACAAATGTTCAACTCCAACTGGGCCCAAGAGGTCTTCCTCATTGCCAGACCTTCCCCCAACAACATTGCTCAAGGAGTATTGGTGATGCAACAACATCAAGAAATATTAGATACTCTATACCACCTTGGCTTTGGCCATTTTATCCAGGAACTGATCCCCACCACTGTCCTCCACCCCATCTTACAGCCTCTCATTGAGGCATTTAGCATCAATGAAAGACGCATGTACTTTTCAGATTGAATCATAGCTTTTACCCCAGCTGTATCCTGTTACACTTGGTCCAGGTAGGAATGAGTGTAGGCTCAAAGAACTAGAACATAGGGTCAAAGGTTTGAGGTATTTGACAAGGGACTTGCCACTCAGGGTCAAGAGTTCTGTCTGCTAGGATGTATAGCAGATGGTTCAAAGAGAGTCTGCCTACTGAAGAGGTAGCAGTGAGTTACGATGAGGGGAATGAAGGAGAACAAGGTAGATTGAGCAGGACTAAGCTAGAGTACAAGAGACGAAGTACTTAGGCTTATATACTGTGCAATGGAAGGTCATAGAAGGTTATGGAACAACTATGACTAAGCAAGAAAAGTTTGAAAAGAAAGAGAGGTAAAGATAACAAAGATAAGGATGTGTGATGAACATGTTGTATGTTCTAGAGCACTCTATTGAAGTAGAAGCATCAGGTGATGCTGATGTTAGTAAACAAGATGACAAGAGAAAAGAATAGGGGCGAATCATAACATTACCCCCAGAGTATATTTGAAACTGCAGTGAGAAACAAAGAAGAAAAGAAAGATGAACTAGAGGTCCATGCAGCAATCACCACCAGGGGAGCCAGTCATGTTGGCATATGCCAAGGCATTGTAGTTGGGGTATCCCCATTCTTCATCAACATCAAGAGACCCATTGGAGGCATGCCAAAGAGATGATGAAGTTCCATATTAGAATGAGGGAGACATTGACAATGACAATGACCAGAAGGAGGGGGAATAGGGAGGGGAGTGTGAGGAACTGGAGGGGACGAGAGACATTGTGTGAGGGGGTGAGTGGAAGTGGAAGATGAGGAAGTATGAGATCTGTGAGAGCGATGAGAGGACCGAGACGAGGAGGAGGATGAGGAGGGAACGAGGGGAGCTGGGGAGCAGCTGTTATGGTCATACTTCTTTTTCATCCTCTTGCTCATGTTCCTCCTCTTTTCATCCCATTTATCCTTCTTTTCATGCAGATGCTGCACATCCTTCACCTTTACTCTTTTTTGCTTACTAACACTGACACGTCCTTTATTCTTTACCATTCCATGATATTCTATGCTGACGCGTCCTTTACTCTTTCTTGCTTACTAAACGCTGACGCATCCTTTGTTCTCAATCGTTCTATGACATTCCACGCTTACGTGTCGCCGAGTATATAGTCCATTTGTTTACAATGATGTACTCTATTCTCAATCTGCACAATCTAGCATACTCTTGAGTCATCCTTAGTCCCTCAGTCCTTTAGTCTACCCTCAGGGTGTAGTCCTTCATCTCTTCATTTCTGCAAGCTAAGTCGTACCTCTTCGTGAGTGTCCTGCTCGTGGAATTTCCTTCGACAATAGTCTTGGTCTACTCGAGGTACGCTCCGTGTAACAAAAGATCGAGAATTCTCCCCTGTCCCTCCTATTATGGAGTAGGACCCACCCCAGTTCACCATTCGCAGCATCAGAGCCCCTAGCGACAACTCCTCAGACGAGGAGCCCACTCTTTCTACCACAGAACTTCGACGATGTCATCGTCTAGCAGGACGGAACGTTCCCAACCCATTGACTTCCCCACTTCGTACCCCAGCATTCCCATCATCTCACACTACAGTTACCACACAGCCTCAGCTGCAGCGCCCTAGTACTCCCTTAGGATCCCCCATCACTCTCAGCCCAGTCCTCCCACAGATCCCATTACCCCAAACAGCCCCTCCCATCGTCCACACCCCACTTAACCCCCAGACCAGTCATACCATGACAGAACTTAAAGCAGCCCTCCTGGCAGATTTCTCCGGCGACCCTTCTGACGCTGTCCGATGGATCAAGGCCATGAAGGCCTACTTCGCAATAAACAAATCTTTGTACTCCTCTGATGAAACAAAGATCATGACCACTCTTAACAAAATGAGTAAAGGACGAGGCATCTCCTTCTCGGAAATGTGGTATGATCGCATGACAGACCCAAACTTCCCCGACAAAACTTTTGATAAGTTCTCCTCTAACTTTGAGTCCACCTTTTACCCTTTCGACACCCAAGCCACTGCTCGTCTAGAACTATCCAAGCTCGTACAGAAATCCACCCATGGGCCCAACAGGGAAACCAACGATGGTTTTCAGAAATATATCACCAACTTCCAGAACCTCGCAGCTAAAGCCGCCATCACCAACGATATCACCCTCATCGACCAGTTCTCTCTTGGACTTGACCAACAACTATCCATCATGATTCTCTCTATGACAACTGTTCCCACTACCATCAAGGAATGGATCGAAAAGGCCAAAACCTTCCATGCCCAGAAGGCCCGTATTGCAGCCCTTTGATGAGGTCATTGTACTCCCTCCTCATTCTCCCACACCCCCACCACAGATCCCAACGCCATGGACGTCGATGCCATTCGCATCTCGAAACTTACCCTAGCAGAACGAGCTCGCTGTTTCAGGGAAGGACTCTGTCTTCATTGTTGTCAAAAGGGACACAACGCCATGCAATGCAAAACCTTCACTTTGAAAACCTCTCGCCTCTCCCAGCAACATATCCAAACCACTGATACCACCCCCATCACTGCTTCCCCTCAGCCTCCCCCTCCGAAATCATCCTCAGCACTCGAGACCTATGTTTCCAAACTCAAAACCACCGGAAAGGATGAAGGAGAAATTTTACAAACCCTCAAACTTTGCTTCGAGGAAGTCAAGGATGATTCCTCTTTGGGTTTTCAGTAAGGGAAGATGTTGTAACGTCCCCTTCCCTAGATATCGACACTGTAATAGTAGGACTCTCCAATGAACGAACCCTGCGCCTTCCCGTTTGCCTACATGCCGAATCACAAATCGTTACCACCACTGCTCTCGTAGACTGTGGTGCAACCAACAATTTCATCGATGTCTCTCTAGTACCAAAACTCCGAAAGGCCATTCGGAAACTTCCTCAACCCCTCATTGCGTACAACATGGATGGAACCCCTAATCACCAAGGAACTATCTGCTTCTCTATCACCGCAAATGTCATTTTCCCTGATCTCTCAGATAAAATCACCTTCCTTGTTACATCTTTAGGCTCTTCTCGCATAATCCTAGGAATGACTTGGTTGAAGAAACGCAATCCTGTCATTAATTGGTCTGCCAACACTCTTACTCTCCAGGATGCTGTGGTACCTTTTAGTGAGCATCCACCCTGGAAGGATGTTGATGAGACCTACCCCCAACACCTCGGTAAAATCACTCTATCTATCCAACTGGCACAACAGAACCTACCCAAAGAAACTCAAATTCCCTCTTGGTGCACCAATTATATTGATGTATTCTCGGAAAAGATGTTCGAAACCTTACCTCCTCACCGCTCGTTTGATCACTCCATCGACCTTAAGCCATTTTTTGTCCCAAAGATTGCCAAAATATACTCCCTTAACCCTGCCGAAAAGGAGGCTTGTCGAACATTTATTGAGGAAAATTTGAAAACTGGTCGTATCATCCCTTCGAAATCCCCTCAGGCTTCCCCATTCTTCTTTGTGCCCAAGAAGGATGGAACTCTTCGTCCTTGTCAGGATTATCGATATCTTAATTCTCACACTGTTCGCAATGCCTATCCACTACCCCTCATCTCGGAACTCATTGATGACATGAAAGATTCCACCCTCTTCACCAAGTTTGACGTTCGATGGGGATACAATAACATTCGTTTACGTGAAGAAGATCAATGGAAAGCAGCATTCATCACTCCCTTAGGTCTTTTCGAACCAACGGTCATGTTCTTCGGATTCAACAATGCCCCTCCCACCTTCCAGGCTTTCATGAATCACATCTTCGCTGATATGATCGCTGAAGGATGGTTGAAAATCTACATGGACGACATTGGGATCCATACCCAACACGACCACAAACTCCACCACACCTGCACTAAACAAATCCTCCAACGCCTCCACGAAAACAATTTGTCATTGAAACTATCAAAATGCACTTTTGACTCCCCTCAGATGGAATACCTGAGCCTAGTCATTGGCCAAGGACACATACAAATGGACCCGGCAAAGCTTTCTGCCATCGCAGACTGGAAACCTCCCACCTCGGTCAAAGGCGTTCGTTTGTTCCTCAGCTTTGCAAATTTCTATCGCAAATTCATCCCAGGTTTCTCGAATCTGGTTGCCCCTCTAACCCTCCTCACCCGCAAAGATGAGCCTTGGCTTTGGACCCCCCTCCAACAACGTGCTTTTGATTCATTAAAAGCTCGTTTCTCTTCCTCCCCAGTCCTCACTTTTCCCGACGTCTCCCAACCTTTCACCATCATGACGGATGCCTCTCTCCTGGCTGCGGGTGCCATTCTCCTCCAAAACGACACCAATGGCGACTCACACCCTTGTGCCTACTTTTCCCAGACGTTCACCCCAGCAGAGTGGAACTATGACATTTACGATCACGAGCTCCTTGTGGTTATCTTGGCCCTTCAGGAATGGCGGCAGTATCTCCAAGGCACCCCCCATCCTGTCACCATTATCACCGATCACAAGAACCTCTCTTATCTCAAGGATCTTCACAAACTCTCCCACCAACAGGCACGTTGGTCACTCCTTCTTCAGGACTTTGATGTTGTTTGGCAGGTAACTCCGGGCTCTCGCATGGCCCCTGCGGATGCTCTGTCTCTGTTACGGTCGTCCTCTTCTTTCATCCGCTCTTACTCTTTACTTCCTTCACTTCTCTTTTTGCTTCATTAGAGTGCTTCATGCACACCTTTGGGTTAGCTTATCTTTTCCTTCCGATGCTGCGCATCTTTACTCATTCTTGCTTACTCGATGCTGATGCGTCCTTTATTCTTTCTTCTTCCATGACATTCTACGCTTACACGTCACCGGGTATATAGTCCATTCGTTTACGATGATGTACTCTATTCTCGATCTGCGCAATCTAGCGTATTCTTGGGTCACCTTCAGTCTCTCAGTCCCTCAGTCCACCTCTTCGGCGTGGTCCTTCATCCCTTCAAGCTGAGTTGTACCTCTTCGTGAGTGTCCTGCTTGTTGGTAAGTCTTTCGACATAGTCTTGATCAACTCGAGGTACGCTTCGCGTAACAAAAGATCAAGAATCTCCCCTGTCCCTCCTATTATGGAGTAGGACCCACCACAGATCATCATTCGTAGTATCAGAGCCCCCAGTGACGACTCCGACAAGGAGCCGGTTCTTTCTACCACAGAACTTCGACGACATCATCGCCTAGCAGGACGAAACGTCCCCAACCCAGTAGCCTCTCCACTTCAAACCCCAGCATTCCCATCGTCTCACATTAGCACCCATACACAGCCTCAGCCACAACGCCCCAGTACTCCTCTAGGATCCCCCATCGCTCTTAGCCCAGTCCTCCCACAGATCCCATTATCCCAAACGACCCCTCCCGTCGTTCAGACATCACCAAGCACCCAAGTCCCTCGCATCATGACAGAACTCAAAGCAGCTCTCCCAGCAGACTTCTCTGGCGATCCCTCTGACGCTGTTCGATGGATCAAAGCCATGAAGGCTTACTTCGCGATAAACAAAACCCTGTACACCACTGACGAGACCAAAATCATGACCACTCTCAACAAGATGAGTAAAGGATGAGGTATCTCCTTCTCGGAAATGTGGTATGATCGCATGACCGACCCAAACTTTCCTGATAAAACCTTTGACAAGTTTACCACCAACTTCGAGTCCACCTTTTACCCCTTTGACACCCAAGCCACAGCCCGTCTGGAACTATCCAAGCTCGTATAGAAATCCACACACGGACCAAACAGAGGAACCGACAATGGTTTCCAGAAATACATCACCGACTTCCAGAACCTCACAGCCAGAGCCGCTATCACCGACGACACCACCCTCATTGATCAGTTCTCTCTAGGGCTTGACCAGCAATTATCCATCATGATCCTCTCCATGACTACCGTCCCCACCACCATCAAAGAATGGATCGAAAAGGCCAAGACCTTCCACGCTCAAAAAGCCCGCATTGCAGCTCTTCAACGAGGCCATCGCACTCCCTCCTCGTTCGCCCACACCCCCACCACCGACCCCAACGCCATGGACGTCGATGCCATTCGCGTCTTGAAACTCACCCCAGCTGAACGTGCTCGCTGTTTCAGGGAAGGACTCTGTCTCCATTGTCGACAAAAGGGACACAACGCCCCACAGTGCAAAACCTTTGCTTCAAAACCCTCTCGTCCCTCCCAGCAACGTATCCAAACCACCGACACCACCCCCATCGCTACCTCCCCCACTCCTCCCTCGAAACAACCCTCAGCCCTCGACACATATGTTTCCAAACTCAGAACTACCGGAAAAGACGAAGGAGAAATTTTACAAACGCTCAAACTTTGCTTTGAGGAAGCTAAAGACGATTCCTCTCCAGGTTTTCAGTAAGGGAAGAAGCTGTAACGTCTCCTTCCCTAGATATCGACACTGTATTAGTAGGCCTCTCCAATGAACGAACCCTGCACTTTCCCGTTCGCCTACACGCTGAGTCACAAACTGTTACCACCACCGCCCTTGTAGACTGTGGAGCTACCAACAACTTCATTGACGTCTCCCTCGTACCCAAACTTCGAAAAGCCATTCGGAAACTACCTCAACCCCTTACCACCTACAATGTGGATGGAACCCCCAATCACCAAGGGACCATCCATTTCTCTATCACCGCAAACATCATTTTCCCCAACCTCTCCGACAAAATCACCTTCCCGGTTACATCCTTAGGTTCTTCTCGTATAATCCTAGGAATGACTTGGTTGAAGAAACACAACCCAGCCATTGATTGGTCCGCCAACACCCTCACTTTCCAGGACGCTGTGGTACCTCTTAGTGAGCGTCCGCCCTGGAAGGATGTTGATGAGACCTACCCCCAACACCTTGGAAAAATCACGATATCGACTCAACTAGCACAACAGAACCAACCAAAAGATGTTCACATTCCCTCCTGGTGTACGGACTACGCGGATGTGTTTTCCGAGAAGATGTTCAGCACCTTACCCTCTCACCGCCCTTTCAATCATTCCATTGACCTCAAACCGTCCTTCATTCCAAAAGTCGCTAAGATATACCCTCTCAACCCGGCTGAAAAAGAGGCTTGCCAAACATTCATTGATGAAAACCTGAAATCTGGTCGCATCATCCCTTCGAAATCTCCTCAGGCCTCCCCATTCTTCTTTGTGCCCAAGAAGGATGGAACCCTTCGATCTTGTCAAGACTACCAGTATCTCAACTCTCACACCGTCCGGAATGCCTACCCGCTACCTCTCATCTCTGAACTCATTGATGACATGAAGGACTCTACCCTCTTCACCAAGTTCAACGTTCGCTGGGGATACAACAACATTCATTTACGCGAGGACGATCAATGGAAAGCAGCATTCATTACTCCCCTGGGACTTTTTGAACCGACAGTCATGTTCTTCGGATTCAACAACGCCCCTTCCACCTTCCAGGCTTTCATGAACCACATCTTCGCAGACATGATCGCCAAACGATGGTTAAAAATCTACATGGACAACATCGGCATTCACACTAACAACGACTGCGAACTCCACCACACCCGTACCAGATGAGTCCTCCAACGACTTCGTGAAAATAACTTATCACTGAAAATATCTAAATGCATCTTCAACGCCCCCCAGATGGAATACCTCGGTCTGATCATTGGCCAAGGACGCATACACATGGACCCTGCGAAACTCTCTGCCATCGCCGACTGGAAACCCCCCACTTCAGTCAAAGGCATCCGTTCATTCCTGGGCTTTGCAAACTTCTATCGCAAGTTCATCCCCGGCTTTTCGAACTTGGTTACCCCTCTCACCCTCCTCACCCGCAACAACGAGCCTTGGCTCTGGACCCCCCTCCAACAACGTGCCTTTGACTCTTTAAAGGCCCACTTCTCCTCCTCTCCAGTCCTCACCTTTCCCAACATCTCCCAGCCTTTCACCATCATGTCGGACACCTCTCTCTTGGCCACTGGTGCCATTCTTCTCCAAAACGATGTCAATGGCGATTCCCACCCATGTGCCTATTTTTCCCAGACGTTCACCCCCGCCGAGCGAAACTACGACATTTAAGATCGCGAGCTCCTTGCTGTCATCCTGGCCCTTCTGGAATGGCGACAATATCTTCAGGGCACCTCCCACCCCGTTACCATTATCACCGATCACAAAAACCTC
>JBBPMV010000339.1:0-18611 GCA_038090495.1 Heimioporus retisporus | reverse complement strand
GAGGCACACAGCGACTTATCCGTGCCGTCGGAAAGTCTTTGGTACGCACCTACGAATGCACGAATGACCACCCGTCCGATTGTTCACAGGCGATGCACATGATTCTGACCGGCGAGAATATCACCGCTGGGGAAGCGGCTGCAGCCGGTCTCGTCGCCAAAGTTGTCGGTGTTGACGAAACGGTGCCACAGGCGATCGCATGCGCACAAAAGATTGCAAGTTTTTCCGCGCCGGTCGTTGCGATGGCCAAGGAAGCTGTGAATGCAGGCAAGTGTAATTTTCTTTTGTAAGACGCGCTATGCTGCTCAATGTGTACTGTACGCTTCAGCCGAAGATCTGGGACTGAAGGCTGGGTTGCATTTTGAAGCGAGGTTGTACCATGCAACATTTGGTCTTGCGGATCATGGTGAAGGGTTTGATGCATTCCTGCGGAAACGCTCTCCACAATGGATTCACCAGTAAACTGAAGAATACCACAAAGTTGATGTCAGTTTGATCCAACGCTCCGTGCCAGGATCTTTACTATTGGCAGTGATGGCTCGAAAAGAGACGTAATGGGGGCAAGCCCAGAGTTTTAGTTCAGCAAATATTTGTGAATGCTTGGATGTGATTTTTGACTGTAGTCACCTATGAAATGTTGTCATGCATGATAATGGGGTTGGGTATCGATATCGGTGACGGCTCCTCCAGAAATAGCCGTCTGTCCCGCGCTTTTCCCGCGAAACACTCTTGAAGCAAACGTCAATATGTGTATGGAATTATCAGTGTCCGTCATGGGTGCGCCTTTTTCAACTTCACGAGTCTGCTGGTAGCGCTGGGCGTTGCCACGAATCCAACTCGCTGACTCTCGCAAGGCCGGAATGTCAGCCACCTCCACTCCATCCTAGCTGCCCACGTCCTCGCGGAGTTCAAGCGCAGCCTGAGCTCCGCATACCCCATCGTGTTTCTCAGTGGCACGGACGAACACGGTCCCAAGACGCGACAAGCAGCCGATACCAAAGGCATTGGCTCCCTCGTGTTCTGCAGCGCTATTTCGAGTTTTGCGTCCTTGCTCTTCTTTTCTTCCAAGGATACATACCGGGGGATACTACTCCACCGTCGACGAATGCTTTTTCACCCACCCACGCGCGCCGCATCTGACCCTAGCTGACACCCGCATCGCAGCCGAGATAGGCTCAACTATGGGGTGGCCTGCAAGGTCAACTACGACTTTTGGCCCTCCTGCATCCGCGTGCCCTTCCTCGCACATCATACCACCAATGCAACCCCTGCCTAAGGACGAGTTTGCGGTGGACGGCGGGGTCAATATCACGACCGATGGGCCCGACCACCTGGATACCTGTGCCAGACGACCCGAGTCAGGCTGTCTACGTCTGATTTGAGGCATTCTTGATCCTAGTTCGGCGTGTGACAGGTTGGGCAGGCGATCATGGGCTGACGGTGATAGGCCCCACGTTGTATGTATATCTGTCAGCAATATTTACACTCCTGATGATGCTGGGTTCAACTGGAACCATGGTCAGGCCTACCAGGGTGGTCTTATTGTGCTACCTCATTGTGCAGTGGATTGTGAATCAGTACCAAAAATATATAGTAGTATGTTTGAATACACTGTAAGACATGTTTGAAGGTGCATGTAGACATGTGCATGTTCTGATGGAGCTGAGTTGTCTGAGTCTATGTACATATGTAGTGGACAGGAGAACAAGATCAAGGAATGGTAACAATATGTATATAATTCTTGGCAGCTCTGCAAAAGTTTGAATGTTAATGAACCTGATCAGCCTGACAAATCTAAAGCAGTTTGGAGAAATGTCAGGCATGTCAGGGTCAGCTGTTTAGATGGCAAGTTTTCCAATTTCTCCCATTTGAGATCATCTAAGACAAAACTGGAGCATGATATCATCCAATGAACTTTCAGGAGATCTAACTATTGTACAGGTAATTCAAGGTGAGCCAGCAGACAATATGAGAGGTAAGAGAGATATTCTGGTGTGAAGACATCAAAGGCAGCTTTATGCTACATAAGATACTGTCAATATGTGAAATCTCATTCCATATGGGAACCTACAGATTGGGTGATTTTTGATGAATTCCACAATGAGTTTGATCCTCTCATTCCTATTTGCAGTGGAAAAATATTGATTGTAGAGGCCATCAATGGCATCAGACACCTGGGCAGAAATGCCAGATGCTTGATATCTTTCAACTGCTGTTGCAAATGGATCTTGAGAGCTGTTTTGGACAAGAGTGAAGGAATATTGAAGGAGGAGGAGAAAAGCTATTGCAAAATTTTGAAAGTGTTGAAAGTGAGATACATAAAATGACATACCTATTCCCTGATGAAGGAAGTCTTTCTGTGTATGTGCTCCCTCAGGCTAAGTAAATGCATAATGAATCAATAAATTTTAATACTTGTAATACATACCAAGAATTCAGCTGTATTCATTTTGGAGATGGGAATCTATAAAATATTTAGTTATTTCATATTGAAAATTGCTGCATTCAAAGAATACCTTGTTTTGAGCAGCTGTCTGAACAATCTGAGGAGCATTAAATATACAATTTCAATGTTAAAAGTGATAACATACTGCCTGTAATTGGGATAATTAATAGATTAAAAAATACAATGAAGAACTTACAGACTATGGTGAGAAATATCAATGGTCAGGAAATACAATTTATCAAAATAAATATCACATACATCCTACACAACATATTAAAATATGCCAATAATTTTGTACATACCATACATAACTCACCAACTAAACATCATCACAAAAAATTATTAATATATTCCAGCTACAAATCTAAAAAAACTTACTTTCTATAGTGCAAATATTTTCAAATCAATTTTATGTTTGTACTTGATTGTATACATACCCTCTAAATGAAAAAAAAAATTAGGAGGATGCTAACCTGATGTGTTTTGGAAATTTTACATCCTATAAACCACACAAACCCCAAGCATAAAAAATCATCATGAGGGTTGCTTATTTATGTGAGAAATATCAAGTCACTCACAAACTACAAATGAGAAGATATAAAAAAATCAATGGAATGTACATTTATGATGCATGTCAGACCACTTACAAACTATAAATAAAAGAACAGGAGAAAAAGAGAAAGAGCCATGAGCAGGATAGCCATTTATAATGCACATTTGGTCACTGACATGCTATAAATGGCAGAGCAGCAGGAAAAAGGACCATCAGCAGGATACACAATTATCTTCTGTATTAGGCCACTCACTTCCTACAGTATAAATAGAAGAGCAATGAAAGGAAGGTCATTAGCAAGATGTACATATTTCAGATGCACACCAGACCACCCACTGCCTTTAAGTGGAAAAGTAGCAGGAGAGTTAAAGTCATGATTAGGATACATATTTCTGATAGACATCAGGCCACTTACTCCCTATTAACAAAAAATAGCATGAAAGAGGACTGTGAGCAAGATGGACATTTCTAGTCCATACTATACCACTCACAAGCTACAAACAAAAGAGAGACAGGAGAGTGGGCTATAAGCAGGATTCTGATTTTTAATGCAGATCAGATCACTCACTGCCTATAAGAAGAGAGGGCCATGATCAGGATGGTCAACTCTAATGTACATCAGACCACTCACTCTCTATAAAAGGAAAAAAGGCAGAAGGCAATGATGAGCAGCATGCACATCTGATGTACAATCAAACCACTTACTCCCTATAAAAAGAGTGTGACATGATTAGGATGTTCATTTCTGATATAAATCAAACCACTTACTGCCTAGAAAGAGAGAGAACCACAAGTAAAATACATATTTGTCATCTGCATCAGACCACTCACCATCTATAAAGAGAATAGCAGCAAGAGAGAGAACAATGATCAGCATGGATGCTTCTGATGCACATCAGACCACTCACTGCCTATGAATGGAAAAGCAGCAGGAGAAAGGGTCATGATTAGGATGCTCATTTCTAATCCATATTAAATGGCTCACTGCCTATAAGTGCAAGAGCAGCAGGAGAAATGACCATGATCAAGATATGTACTCATTTCTGACATACATCAAACCACTCACTCCCTATTAATAGGAGAGCAGCAGGAGAGACAGCCATGAGCATAATGCACACCTCTCATCCACATTGGATCACTTACTGCCTATAGATGAAAGAGCGGCAGGGGAGAGGGCCATGAGCAGGATATACTTTCCTAACCTATATCAGACCACTTACAAGCTATAAATGGAAGGGAAGCAGAATAAAGGGCCATGATGAGGATGCACATTTCTAATGCACATCTGACCACTCACATACTATAAATGAAGAGCAGCAGGACAGAAACCATTAGCAGGATGTATATTTCTCATGTACATTAGCCCACTCACTGCCTATACATAAATGGAAAAGCAGCAGCAGAGGGGATTGTAAGTAGGATACTTATTTCTGAAATACATCAGATTACTCACTCCCTAAAAATGGAAGAGTAGCAGGAGAGAGGGCCATGAGTAAGATGTACATATGTACATAACTGGTCCACATCAGACCACTTACAAACTATAGATGAAAGAGTAGCAGGAAAAAGTGCCATCAACATGATATACATTTCTGATGCACATCAGACCACTTACTGCCTACAATGGAGAGAGGATGATAATCAGGATACTTGAATGTGGTGCACATCAGACCACTCACTGGCTATAAATGGAAAAGAAGTAGAAAAAAGAATCAAAATGAGGATACTTATTCCCAATGTGTACATATCAGACCAACCATTTTCTATAGGTGGAAGAGCAGCATGAAAGGTGCCATGAGCAGGATACTCATTTCTATGTAATACACATCAGACCACTCACTCCCTACAAATAGAAGTGCAACAGAAGAGGGATCATGATGAGGATGCTCATTTCTGATGCATGCAAGACCACTCACTGTCTAAAGTGGAGGAGTAGTATAACAAAGGGTTATGAGCAGGGTGCTCATTTCTGATGCATATCAGACCACTCACTTGCTAGAGGAGGCCATAAGCAAGATGGACATTTCTAATGCACTCTGAATCACTCACAAGCTATAAATGGAAGGGTGGCAGGAGAAAAGGCCATGAGCAAAATGTACATTTTTGATTCATATTAAACCACTTACTGTCTATAAATGGAAATGACACAAGAAAGAGTACCATGAACATGATACACATTTACAGTATTATGCATATTAGACCACTCACATCCTATAAATGGAAGAGCAGCAGGAAAAAGGGACATGTGTGAAATAACCATTCCTGATACACATCAAACCACCCACTGACTATGAATAGAGGAGCAGCAGAAGAGAGGGCTATGAATAGGATGTACATTTCTGATCCACAATAGTCTACTCACAAGCTATAAATGGAAGAACACCAGAAAAAAAGGCTATGAGCAGGATGCACATTTCTAATATACACAAGATCATTCACCAGCTATAAATGAAACAGCAACAAAAGAGAGGACCATAAGCAAGATGCACATTCCTGATCAACATTAAGCCACTCACTTTCTATATATGTATATAGAGGAGTAGCAAGAGGAGGAGGCCATAAATGGAATAATTATCTCTAATGCATATAAAACCACTCACTGACTATTAATGGAAGAGCAGCAGAAGAGAGGGCCATAAGCAGGATGTACATTTCTTATTCATCAAACTACTCACATCCTACAAATGGAAGATCAGTAGTAAAGAGGGCCATGAGCAAGATCCACATTTTCAATCCACATCAAACCACTTACTTCCTATAAATAGATGAACAGCAAGAGAGAGGACCATAAACAAGTTCCACATTTTTGATCCACATGAAATAACTCACAAACTATAAATGGAGGAGTGGTAGGAGAGATGGCCATGAGCAGAATATTTCTAATGGATTCCAGACCACTCACTGGCTATAAATAGAAGAGTAGTAAGGAGGACTATTAGCAGGATGCACATTTATGATGCACATCAGACCACCCACTATCTATAAAACAAAGGACCATGATGAAGATCCACATTTCTAATCCACATCAGACAACTTACTCTCTATGAATGGAAGAGTGGCAGGAAGAAGAATTATGAGTAGGATGCTCATTTCTGATGCTTATAGACCACTCACAAACTATAAATGGAAGAGTGGTGACAAAGAGGGCCTTGATCAAAATGTCCATTTTGCATGCACATCAGATCACTCACTGGCTATAAATGGAAGAGCAGTAGCAGTGAGAGTCATGATCAGGATTATATGTATTTCTAATGCACATCAGACTGCTCACTTCCTATAGATGGGTGTAGTAAAGAGATGGCCATGAGCAGGATGAATATTTCTGATCCACATCAACCACTCACTGCCTATAATAGAGGAGCAGTAGCAGAGATGGTCATGAGCAGGATGCAGATTCTGATCCCCATTAGATAAATCACCACCTATAGATAAAAAGCAGCAGAAAAGAATGACATTAGTGAGATGTATATTTCTACTGCCCATCAAACTACTCACAGACTGTAAATGAAGAACAGCAGAAAAGTGGGCCATGAGTAAGATGCATATTTCCAGCATCCATCAAACCACTCACTGCCTATAAACAAAAAAGCAGAAGAAGAGAGGGTGATGAACAGGATGCACATTTCTAATACACATTAGACCACTCACCAACTATAAATTGTAGTACAGCAGGAAAGCCAACCATTAGCAGGATATATATTTTCCATGCACATTTGATCACCCACCATCTATAAATGGAAGAGCAGCAGGAAATGGACCATGAGTAGAATCCACATTTTGATCTATATCAGACTACTCACTCCCTATAAAAGAAAGAGCAGTAGGAGAAAAGACCATGAGTAAGCTGCTCATTTCTAATGCACATTAGATCACTTGCTCTCTTTAAATAGATGTAAAGTATGTCCAAAACATTATATTGATGATTAGTGTTTTTCAGTTCTCAACAAGAGACACATTGTAATTCATACCTATTGAGTATTAGTACATGTTGTCAGATAAATTTTCTGATCAATTTTACAAGTAATGATCACCTTGTGGACATTCATTAATTTTGGTCATAATTATTGCATTTAGTTCATACCTTTGTATGTGGAAACCAAGCACATAATGATCTAACCAGCTGATGCTGATTAAACCCATTCTTCTTTAACTGAACACCAGGCTCCAAGACACTTATAGAGTTAGTAATGTATGTCACCCTGAACACCTTGTCACTTACTATTTGACAGCATGCATTATGCACAGTGAAATATTTATTTTTTGTGCAGACACCAACAACATCTGCAATGATTCACTATTCAATACAGCTGCTGTTGTTTCCAATAGTGTCTGACACTCTGCATCTGGGGTGTCCATGTCTGAATTGTTTTTAATATTAGTTACCACAAATAATATCCAACAAATGCATACTGTCCAATTGTACTGATGTTTTGGGGGGATATCTCATTCTACACAAATCTCCCCAGATATTCCTTTGCTTGAACATTTCTTGAGCTGTCTCTCGTAGTGTTGTCTGCTTATCCTTTTTATTCAAAAGTAGATGCTCAGGCTTCATTGCCTGTATCATTAGTGCATCAAACTTTGTGAATAATACCACAACTGGCACTATTATTCATGTCATCAGAATCTTTATTCTCTTGAGAAACAAAATTTTACCATTGTTTGTGTTGCATTCACCAAAGAACCTCTCCTCTGCAACAGTAATGGCACGATGAAATTGGTCCATTGGAATGCAATACCTACTTTCTTCAAAGATAGATCTAAAGGATGTCCATGACAACTTACCATATTGCATGGATCTGCTTCTTGAGTATGGTGGTGTTGGTGTGTTCTGCAACAAAATCTTTCATCTGCTGCAATTCTACCTCTCCTCCAGCTTCAAACCCAGCAGAGTCATGGAATACAAAATTTTGATTGCTTTTGAAGACCATCTCATGTTGGATGTTGTGTTGTCCACGCTACAAGGTGTATAAGGCTATGAATTTAAGAAACACATACTACCAACCTCTGTTGTCCCTTCAACTACACAGTTAATCTGAATCCATATTAACCAGCCATCATCAAAGACTTCAGAAATGGTACAAATACCTTCTTTCCCTTATAATCATAAATCTCTGGATTTTCTGTTGAATTGCAGACTTTCTGAAGGATGGTTGTCTTGCCAGCATTGGCCCTCCCAATGACAAGAATTCTGAACCGGCCAAATTTTTCCATCACATCTGTTTCAACATCTTGCATAATGTTGGAAATATCTATGGCCCTCCCTGGCACTTTGAAGGTGCTTGCCATTCAGAATGTATTACATGTGTCTAAATACATACAATGCTCACCTGGTATATCAGATTCACCTTGGGCCAGGGAGTCATGCCCTTCACTGTCTGGTGGAACAGGAAGAATGTCCAAGCCACTGGCAATCATGCCAGGCTGCACATAGCCAGACCCCTGGGAAGGTTGAATGGTAGCAGTTCTCTGAGATATGGGACCTTTAGTATGATGGAGATGAGTGGGTTGAACATATGGCTCGCTGGGAACCACACCAGTTTGCACAAGGCCAGACCCTTGTACAGGACTACCAGCCCTGTCCACTGTCGTGGCATGGGTGGGGATGGCGGCGTGCCGGACCAGGGTCGGCTGCGAGCCTGAGTTGCTGGACACGTCACCACCGACGTGTGTGGTGGGGGCATCGGCTGTTTGGGAAGGCGCTGGAGAGGTGCTTCTGCTGGCGATACGAGATCGGATGGCTTCGATCCTTTTCTTGACTGCTTTCATCGTGAGTGGGTAACTGCTAAGCTGAGGGATGGATCGATGCGAGCGATTGCTCAGTGGATGATGGCGGGCTCGAGTAAACACGATAAGCGCGTGGGCAACAATTTGTTGTGTATGTACAAGTGTTTACAGTGTCAAACTTTGGAAGGTTTCACCGCAAGGCGACCACATCCATACGCCTTTTTATGTCCCACTTGATTGCCGGAGGGCCATATCAACAGTCCCCATCGCCAGGCATCATCCTATGGGGTCGTTTCTGAAGACAGTCAGGACAAATGACGGTTGTGCTATTACCCCAATGTAATGAAAGGATGAGCATTGCATCACTGTATGACGCTCCGCTATCTCTTACGGTGGTCAATCGGACATATTGGGTGCTACCACTTGGAGGATCCTGCAACTGATAAGGCATAGGAGAGACACGAGCGGATGAGGATTCCATTCGGACGGTCAGGCAGCCTATCCTGAGCCATCGCTGAGGGCTACTGATGAATACAACTAAACACACGTCTACGGTACTCTCCAATGAGATCTACCCCACAGCTCGCCACTGTGGCCGCCCTGCCCCATTGTGATCTTTTTTCCAACCACGCGCCCATCGCCCAGCCGTGCCTTTAGGGTTAGTGCGGAGCTGGAAGACAAGCACTTGCGATGGTGCAACCTCCGACCCCTGTCCATGCCGATGTATTGCGTCCACAGCACCTACGAATCCACCAGTCCGACTGGTTTCAGGGTTTCAATGAATTGGGCTTGATCAGGACCAGTACGATGACGTGGTAGCGGTGCGGCCCGGTTCGCGAGAATAAAGGAGGATCTAATATATGCCGTGCGGAGGACGTTAGTTGTATGGCCATGTTGCGGGTGATACCAAGCCAAAGTCATCTCAATTATGACGCGCTAAAAAATGAGAGATTGGATGACCCACTTCGATCGGGTTGCAGGGTAACATCGGCCCGACGTGCATGTAACCTAGGGAAGTTGAGGACGTCAGCCCTATGTCCATACACAAACCGCATATAGCTATCATATGCTCGGAGCCAGGCTCGACGTGTCATAGCCGCAAGACAAAGTTGGTGTCTGATGACAAGGGTGAACGAATTCAGTTCCAGAGGATAACCTGTTTCATCAAACGAGGCCCTGGTAAAAAAAGGTAGAAGGGACTACCTGGATATCTTGTGCCGAACCAACTCGGTGTCGGGCTTCCCTGACCGGCACTTCCCCTGCTATACGTTTGCGCGTGTCAAGAACGGTATTGTCTGTGTCGCCCCCATCGTTAACGATCGTATAATGATCGGTTCTAGGTGTTCTAAGCGAGTGGTACGGCGGTCAAAAAGAAAGCTAACTTGAAGTAGATGAGAGAAAGGACCTGCAAAACGCACTCTCTAGGTCTGGATCTCGGGAGGAAAAGGAACCGTTGGATTTAATCATGCGGTGTTGATACTGGTGTGGTGGCATCGTACGAGGAGGCAGCAAGGATATCGACTTTGCCTGGCTGATGGCATCGTGTGACCAAACGTCACAGCCACCAATCCCTTCTCGTTCCGTTGCTCGTGTCCCCATTCAGTTCAGGCTCGAATCCCTGTCCTCGCTCAGAAAAACGAACGTGCCGACGTCAAACTCATCGCCAAGTCCCAGGTACATGACTACACAACGAAGCCGCTGAATTCGTACGACCTCAACCCGCATCTGACCCTCACTAAAAATATGTCTTTGCTGCAGTTCCCCCAGAGCGACCCAATCCCCCCACTCGCTTCCCCCTTAGCTCACTCATTCCCTTGCAAATGCACACGCTTTCACTGTGGTTTTTGAAGCGCTTGGTCGACGCAAAAGCGAGCCAGGGTCATTATTGAAACTATCAAACGTGAATGGGCCGCCGCCGATGACGGTGCAGAGGTTGCTTTGAGGGCAGAGTCCGACAGGGAACGATACGCCAGGCGGTAAGCGACTCGAGGGGTTGGAAACCTTCCTCACCCGAGGGTCCGTGTAGCAAGACTCGACGAAGGACGTCCAGATTTAGCGCGCTGCAAAAGACGCTGGACACAGAGCGGTCCACCAAGATACGAAAACGCTCTAGGACACGATCGTGGACTTGAGCAGGTCGGAGAAGTGTTCGGAGGATGACCGGACGGCGCACGAACGCAAATAGTGCGTGAGGTGGTGCGTCGCCGTCCTTGGGATCGATCGCGAGTCTGACCATGCGTGACAGGCTGCAAAGCCTTGGGGGTACTCACGCAGGATGGTGGCGCATGCTGACGCATGTGAGACGATCGATCGAGGGGCTCAAGCGAGAACGCACAGGCGACCTCGCGCCAACAGCACATGGTTGATGTGTCAAATGCGCTAGTGAAACTTGACACCTCGGAAGGCAGCAGTCTTCCGACGAACTAGCGAGTCAATTCGAGGCGCTTCGTCCGGAAAAGGCGTTGGCGGACGAAAAGGCCGCGGTGGCTGCTGTGCCAGCGCCATTGCCCGACCAATCGCCGCCCGTCGTGAGTGTGTTTGAATGACCTAGTTCGTGTTGCTAACGCATCGACAGGAGAGTTTACGGTCCGAGGTCTGGAGGGACAAGTTACCGGTTGAAAAAGAGAGCTAGAGCCAACCTTCCAGTGATGATAGATCGGAGGCTGCCAAGACGCAGTAGGAGGCAGCAAAGGCAGGCCATGTCGCCGTCGTCGTTGTCACCACAACAGAACTCTGTCCCCATCCTCCTCGGCGCCACCTTTTCCCCCACGCTCGCGCATGCTGCACCCCCACACTCCCTTGCCCTGTCACGTCGCTTATCACCCTCTCAACCTCACGCGGCTTGAGCCTCGTCTCTCCCGACAAGTTGGCGACGATGGGGACAACAACATGAGAATAGCGTCGTTGCGGTTGTCCCGTCGTCCTCGTCTTGTCATTACTGCAGACATCTGTCCCCATCGCCCTTTCACGCGCATTTATGCACCCTCACCCTTTCTCGCTCCTTCACCCTCTTACGCACACCCAGTCACAATGACTACATTTTGTCGTCGCCCCCAGCCTTTCTTTCCACACCCTGTCCACCCTTGCCTTACCCTCGCCCACCCGTCTTGCTTGGGGATAACAATAATACGCGAATCGTACTATCGTGTGCTCGTAATCACACCCTCTCGCCCCCTTACGCACACCTGCGCACTCTCGCACTCCGTGTCGTTGCCCTCACACGCTCAAGCGCACTGACAGAGCCACCGGTAGTTCCTTTCTTCCCGCCGTTTGCCCTCCCGTCACCCTCTTGCCTGATGACGGCAGTAATGGCAACGAGAGAACCGATCTCATCTCGACTGGTAACGACGATGCTCGTCGTCGCTGTCACCCTCATTTTACCCCGCCACGCGCATCCGCATCGTCGTTGGACCCTGGCCACTTCACACGTGCTACACTGCAGACGACGGCGACGATAATAAGAGAACCCCAATACTGCAGTTTCCCTGTCATCACTGCCTTCGCCCTTGCCGTGCCGCCGACCCGCGCGCCACACTCACCTGCCCGCACAAGACCGCACCTGTGGATACGTGCATCGTACCACCACACCAACGCGTTCTCGCCCCTTCAACATATTCGCGCTTATAGCGGTGCAGTTTCTACACGGATGGGTCTGTAGGCATACCCATGAGCGGGTCCGGGTACGAATCCAAAACCACATCCCCACCACGGGGGTTTTTTTTCACGTTCCCACGGGGCTGTTTATCAATATCAGTGGCATGTTTTAGATCGCCCTCTCGATCAAGACATTATCTCGATGTGTAAGGTTCATGGTCATGTTCTGAGTCGGAAGGAAATGTTCAGTGGGTGATCGTGATCGTTCACAGCATTTTGCGCATGCATGGCGTTGGCACCTGGGTGTGTTACCGCGGGAAGGAAGGCGACGAGGAAGAGGCACAACGCGTGCAGCCGAGCGAGAACGGGCACACAGTGACCATCCCGGATTAGGAGCGAAACCATCAGGAAAAGGCGACTTGTCCGGCATCAGACAAGGCCGCGAAAGAAATCGGCGCAAAGCACATCACCGCGGCAGTGATTGCGCGTGTCATCCATATGCAGATAGCGCCGTACCCCCTTCCTATTGTCGAGTGGAACAGCTGAACGCCGGAAGTGATGGAAATTGCGCCTACCCCCGAACACGTGCATACATACACGAATAGTAGTATTATTCCATTCAATCACGGTTTTCTGCACCCATTGGTTGTCGGTCAATGTTCCCGTGGTACCTTTCGAGTCTTCCCAAAACCTTTTCCGAACACAGAACAATATATTGAGAGTTGTGGCATACGTAGAAAGGTGCCACCTCGTGCAATTGTACCAGGCCTAGCGTAAAGATGCACATAATATGGCCAGACCCAGAGCAGTTCCGGGGCGATGTGGGGGAGTGTGGATGTTGCCTGTGTGGATGTGTCGTTGTGTGGGTGTGTAGATTGGAAGAACAGTTCCGGAAATGTGCAGACGACATTCGAAACGTGCTTCAGTCGTCAAATATGTGCGACCATGTTTCTTCGGGTGCATCCCAATCAACGATTTGTCAGGCGAATGGCATCGCCCTGCACGGCGCTGGAACCCGTGGTCGCGCCCAACCGAGGTGGCCTTGTCGTACTGCCTCGTCACGCTCGAGACACTTCGTGTCAGTGTATCTCGCATACATACTAGACGATGTCGCGGACGACGTGAGAGTGTTGTGCGGTGAGTATTCCTGCGTAGGATGTTCATCGCAGAAGAGACGTACATGGGCACCGTAGGCACGAGTGTGCAGGAGAGGGAGGTCTCACTGAAAGAAGATGCATAGCAATGTTATCGCACAGACCCGAGGCAATCTTAGGGAGGGTGGGGGCGGAGCAGGGCAGGATAAAAACAATAATAGACCAGGGGCAGAGCTCGATATAGAGGATCGGGTTGCTGCGGGCGTTGGGCCCATGCAGATGGGCATGGAGAGGGGCGGGCGGATGGGACACGCCGACGACTGGTCGATTGCTACCAAACGATCAAATAAGCATGGTACAGGTCCGCCCACTAAGCGAGGATGAACACACCTATCAAATTGATTAATGTTCTCCATGGTTTTGACTCGAAGAACCCCTGGTTTAGTGGCCAACCCCATGCGGCGGGCGAAGCGGGGTAGGGGTAGCAACAGAGGTGAGGTAATTTTCGCTTCCACGGCCTTGTCCTGTCCCGCACCTCTCCTTGTTTGCCCAACGCCGCCTGAATCACCCTCTCCTTTGCCTCTTTCAGCTATTGCGCCTCCAGAACGCGCCTCAGAAGCGCCTCGCCGGTACCCTCGTCTCACTGCTCCGGAATCGTGCGCATCCCTCCCTCGATCTCCTCCTCGGTCATACGTGCGATCCTCCGCGCGTCTTCTTCGTGGATCTGGCGACGGAGGACACCTGTTGGAATGCGTTTCTGGTCGACGACCGACGCTGTTCGTGATTGTGGTTTTGAGTGCGCCGACACATGGGAGGTGCGCCGACTATGCCATCGCGTTTCGAGTGCCCTGTGCACGCAATAGCACTCCTGAGTCGGTGACGTGCAGTCGGGAAGCCAGAGCCTGGCGTTGGATCGAATCTCTGCGACGGTGCAGACGGTGTGCGAGGCACAATTGGACGCTCGAAGACCGAGCCTATCAATGGAGTAGCCACTAGGCCTCGGGGCTTGCAGATGGCATAAATTACGAATCGTTCGGAAGAGGGCGGTGATACTCAAGGACATCGCGGGAATATTTCTTTTCGTTTTTCGAGGCTCAATAACATAATGGAACATCTAGATGGCGTAGGGAGAATGAATAAAAATAAAACGTGCTGTCCAAGAGGGCGGCCTCGCTCCCAAGCCACTGCCGCCGCCGCCGCACGTACATACTGTCACACATACATACCATCGTTCTCGTCCCGCGCGTCGTTTTGACCGTATACGTTCGGACGACATACTCTCCTCACGATGGGGATGCACGTAACGGGGCGAGATGACAGAGACGGAGATGGCGAGTGTCGTCGTCAGTTGGGATGAGAACGGTTCTCTCATTGTCGTCGCTGTCGTCGTCAGAAAGAGGATGGGGAGAGGACAGACAGCGGGTGGAAAGGGGATCCCTGTGGTCCTGCCAGTGCACATAAGTGTGTGCGAGAGGGTGTGAGTACGCAGGTGTGCGTAAGGCCAGAGGGTGTGGTTGCAGGCGTACGATAACGCGGTTCGCGTATTGTCCTTATCCTCAGGCAAGACAAATGGGTGAAGGTGAAGCAAGGGTGAATAGTGGCACAGAAGGGGCGGAGGCAACGATAATCGTGATTGGGTGTGCGTAAAGAGGTGAAGGCGTGAGAAAGGGTGAGAGTGCGCGGGTTGCGCGTGAAGGACTTTGTCCGGAAAAGCTAGAGTCGGAAAAGGCGTTGGCGGACGAACAGGCCAAAGTGGCTGCTATGCCGGCGCCGTTCCCCGACTAATCGTCAATTGTCGTGCGCATGTTTGAATAACGCGGTTCGTGTTGCTAATGTATCGACAGGCGAGTTTACATTCCGAGGTCTGGAGGGTCAAGTTACTGCTGAAAGGAGAGATGGAGTCAACCTCTGGCGGCGACGTGTCGGAAGCTGCTAGTTGGATGCGGAAGAGGCGGGTCACGCTTCCGCTGCCACCACAGTAAACATCTGTCCCCATCCCCTGCGGGGCTGTACTTTTCATGTGCACTTGGGCATGCTACCCACCCACCATCACTTGCCCCTTCGTGTCGCTTGTCATCGTCCTCTCAACCTCACGCGGCTCGAGCATCGATGAGGATGACGACAGAATGAGAACATTGCTATCGCGGTTATCACGTCGTCGTCGTCATCGCTGCAGGCATCCGTCTCCGTTGCCCCGTTGAGTTGATTCGCCAGTTCCTTGGAAGACTGCTGGCTTTCGGCGCCTCGAACTTCACTTGCACATTCGACTTCGGTATGTCGGCCATGCTGCGGGCGCGACGTCGCCTGTACGTTGCTGTTTAAGACGCTCGATCGATCATCTTGAGCGCGTCGGGATGCACCACCACTTCGCGTGAGTACCTCCCCCACAGCCTGTCACGCATGGTCAGACACGCAATAGTCCCAAAGACGGAGAGGCACCACCACACACCTCGCGCCCATGCACCGTCCGGTCGTCCTCCGAACACTTCTCCGACGTGTTCATGTCCATGACTATGTCCTCGAGTGTTTTCTTGTCGTTGGCCCAGTAAAGCCGCTCTGCGTCCAGCGTCTTTTGCAGCGTGCTAAATTTGGACGTCCATTAGTCAAGTCTTGCTGCGTGGACCGGAGCTGTTCCCCGAGCGACCTGTATGCCAGCTTCTAAAGGGTGTTTGTGCCAGATGCGCCATCTAGACCTACGCAATGAGCGTACACACGTACGGTAGCTGTCGGGGACGTACCATCTTGTTTTCCTCGATCAGTCGTGCCCGAATACCCTGACAGGCTTCGTCAGTCGATCCAATCACAGCAAGGCAAGGATGAACCTTCCGAATTGTCTTCTCCGCTCGCAAATTGGCCGCCTCATTGCGCAGCTGTTGGAGCGCACTTCTTAATTACATCCAATTCGTCCGGGATGCCCTCGCGGTCATTATCGAGACACGCCTGTTGATGATACAGTTGAGGTTACGTGACGTTGAGCATTCCAGATCTCGATTCTGCATTATCGGTCAGCCGTTGACGGTCTACAACGACATGAGTCAACGGGCGCAGGTATCACGCACGATCGACGTACCGCCGAGGAACTCGATCTTGGCATTGGCCTTGGCGACTGCCATTGGCTCACCCGTGCTACCTCTTTGTTTGCGCCAAATTCCCTCGGAGCTTCTCTGTATCCATGCCTATCTCGAGCTTGTACGACTGAAACTGCCCCTGTACATCTTCCAATTTGGGAGACGCGTCTTTGGATGCCATTGACGCCACTATGTACGGATTGCTCCGCGCCGGCCAACATCGCTATGACGTGTGGCGCGTTCCTTCACGTACACCCGAACCGTCAGTCTACGGCTCTTTTGTTGGCATTCAAGCTGCGTGCGTTTCCAGAACGACATTGCTTCGTTCCTTCTCGAGCGCCTCAAAATATACCCGCGTTCCTCGGTTTCCATCTTGTGACCAGGCTCATGCGTGATCCCGAGCAGCTTTGGGGTTTTGGAGGGACCGGAATGGAGCGGGAGAGAACGAAATTGTGATGACGCTGTTGATGCCGTTCGCAGACAAGGGGACTATTCCGTCAAGCTCCTCGTCCGGAGGGATCGACGGATCGATGCGCCGTCCGAGAACCTCGAGAAGGGAACCAATCGACTTGGTGACCTAGGTCTGCGAGTTGGTGTTAGAGAAGGTCTTCCAGGAACTATTTTTTTTCGGCTTTTCAGACTTCTTTTGCAGGGAAGCGACATTGGGGTCGTGCTCGGCGCGCGTGGTAGATAGTTGATGAGCAGGTTGCATGCATCCATAGTCGGGACGCTCGTGGTCCTCGCGCTACTGCGCCGGAGCGAGGGCCTGATGGCGGTGGCGTCGTAAGTAAAGGACGACGGGTATATGGGGGTGCCTACCCGACAAACATCGTTTCGGTGTTTTCACGTACTCGTGGAGGAGGGTGGCGTAGTCAGCATACACTTGGGTGAAGGTCTTGCCGCCCCGCTTGAACTTTCCTGGCCATGGCCACGGTAAGACTGACGCCCAACACCGTGTCGGCAGCATCGCCGGTACTGGAAGCGTGAATAGCAGCGGGGACAGACGCGTCGCAACCATTGGGAGGAAGTTCGCCGCGATCGAAGATAATTCCCGACTGCTTCGAGCTGCTCCCCGAGAACTTCCCTGACGCGTCGTTCCTTGTTGGTCTCTGCCTTCATGGCAGCCTCGCCGCTCTGCGCGATCAGTGACAACGGCCCACCCATGTTCGACGGTTTCAACAATGCCCTTGACTGACTTTTCTTGCTCCTCCTTCCTTGGTGATGACCGAGCACTTCGAATCGCGGTGGAATCAAGTACTTTAGTAAGGGGATGAGAGGGTGCGACTGAGCAGATGCAGGATCGCTCTTAGGAAACGGTGCATGTTTTCAAGGAAGAGAGGGTCGTGTGCGGGTTGAAGTTGTACCAGTTTGGCGTATTTTGTCCCACGTGTGGTTAGTGAGTAAGGACAAGAATTCGAGCTTGACCTGGATGAGGATGTGAGAAAGGCGACATAGATGTTTCGGTGAAGGGACTAGTGCCTACTTAGGGCCTGTAGCACGTACTAAACAGGCCCTGAAGCTATTACCATCTTCCACACCATGTCGCCCTTCCTCTCAAACGCAGACCTGCCAGGAAATATCTCATCTACTTGGCCGTCTTTTTGACCTCTTGGAACAATCATCATACGATCGTCAGTGATAGGTACGACATCAGCGCTTTCATTCTTGACACGCGCAAACGCATGGCAGAGGCGCTACAGTGGTGGAAATCCGAAACCGGATTGGTTTGGCACCAGACATCTAAGTAGTTCCATCTGCCTTTTCTACCAGGGTCTCGTTTGATGAAATGTAGATTACCTTCCGACTCTGAATTCGCTTGGCCGCGTCATCAGGTACCAATCTCCTCTGCGATTATCACAAGTCGAGCCTAGCTCTAAGCGTCTGGTAGCTATTTGCGGTTTGTATATGAGCATATAGGGCTGACATCCTCGACTTCCCTAGGTTACATGGATGTCACGTTGATGCTCTGCAACTCCATCGAAGTGGGTAATCCAGTAGCTCGTTTAGAAACTTCTTTCAGAACTGAGTGCGTTAGAGGTGGCGCGACGTTGACCTGATGCCACCCGCAGGCGGCAATGCAACTAGCGTTCTCCGCGCGGCATGCATGCATGAACGGATCCACCAAGATC
>JBBPMV010000338.1:0-18619 GCA_038090495.1 Heimioporus retisporus | reverse complement strand
AAAGGCCGCCTCACGTACACTATTGTACGCGAATGACCAATTCCATCATTCAGCTGACCTCCAAGTTTGATGGGAACCAGGAATCCTAGTGCCCGTCGCTTTACGCCCAGTTCAATCACCCCTATTAACGGGCGTCGAGAAGCCCGGAAACAAACATGAAAGAAGTGCCGGTATGCACCTACCTTACTCCACACAGTCCGGTACCTCATACTATGCACCCATCAAAGACGAGCAGGTACGTAAACCCACTTCTTTGTAGTATCGAACTCCGAGTGGCGTATGCGCTGGGTGCTTCTCATCAATGATCAGATCAATGCTAGAACCGAACACGAATTGAATTGTACCTCGTATAGAGTGGTCCAACAGCTCGATATTATCGTTTTCTTTGTAATCCTGGCTCTTCTTCCAGGATAAATAGTCTCAGCTGCATTCCCCTGGCCACAACCACTTCAGAGCATCTTCCTCATCCCAAAAACAAAGCTTTCGATAACATGTCTAAACAAGTCACCGGTACTTTCACCCTCGATTCTGGTCTGTAGGATTGGCTACGTGCCGTCGTCGTCACTCACGCAAGATCTAGACTGGGGCACTGTGACGTTCCTTACGCGCAGTGGAGCTATCGTGCCGAACTTCAGTTTCACTTACCCGTCTGACGTTTTGATCACCGGATCCTCCTTCTTCGCCGGCACGCAAGGTAGCGGCAGTTACCAGAAAACCTCGTTCCCGTGAGCATTTGTCTTACTGGCAACTCCATCATTTCTTACTCTGTGTGAACCATATAGATTCGTGATTGTTAGTAATGGTGACCCCATTGACGTCGTCTTATCCCATGGAGACTCGTCTTCCTCTGGCCCAAGGGCCGGTAACGTTTCCATCAACATTGGCGGGGTAAATTCGTGACTACGATGTCCACGCCCAATCTCACTTTGTATCTTAGCAAATACTCGTCAACGATACCTGGACTGGTAAGTGCCTTCTTCCCTTTCCAGTCCTGCTGATCATCATCTCATGAATTTTACAGGCGATGGTGTCAAGTGAGTCCTGTTGAGCGACCTTCCCAGGATGAGTTGTTTGACATGACTGTGACAGCGTCAAAGTGTTCCCCTCCGTCCCTATCCAGTAAACTCGACGTATCGTGAAGTTGGTGTGTACGAGTAGCATTGAACATGAGGACCGTTGTCAGATTGTGTATCGTCCTCGATGATGAATCGTATCTGCTTGCTGTAACTGTTCGAAACCCCAAACCAAGGACTCCACAATGTCACGGGCCATCATTGGCATTTACTACAGACGCTGCCCCAAACTTGACATGCCGCGAGTTTTCATTTTTTTTATCGCAGAGCATATGGGTCACTTGTCTTGGAAAATCCCAGAGACCTGTGATGTACCAACTGGGGGTATATGGATGGCTCGAAGAAGACAATGATCTTATTGCTCGATCTTGGCGCAGTTGGATGCCCCTCGGCAGAGTCTCGTCGACTTCCTAAATCCTAATCCACTACGATTTGCGAGCAGTTCACTTGTCGAACTGCGCTCTGACAGGCTCCGACTTGAATACATCCCCACGTCATACCAAAGCTCACTGGTGGTACGCAAACCGTGATCGGCACGGTGATTGGTATGCCCCGGAATATGATACCTGATTCCCAGTGTGATGCGTAAATTCGACCGGCTAAGAATTACCGAGATGGGACCCCGAAAGCATCGTCCATGTGTGTGACCTGCTGCAGTTGAGCACTAGTGCACCGTCATGACCTTGCGTCTGTCTGGAATTTTGTATCAGGGGAGATGGTGTGGATTCGCATCGGATGGGCCCCGACGGGTAGAGAGGGCAAGCCGTGACAATTTGGGCAGTACTGAAATGAGTTCGGGGTCTCATCTATATATATTGCCACCATAGCGACTGGCAAAGCGATGGGCGCTAGTCCTATACGAATAGAATTGCGCCGGTGGTCAAAACATCCATTCAATTGTGCCGCAGAGACCGATCATTTCTTCACCACCGGGGAGCAGATATCAGCAACTAAATGGTTGTATCTCTTAAGCTCAACGTTCCATCCGCTTCTGACGTTTGGGAGTGGTCCTTACTACAGTTGAATCTCGCCGGCCGACATCGAGCCGCGAAGCGATGGCAATTCTCGGTAATCCTTAGCCGGTCGAATTTTTTTTGAGCGGCACGTTCCGCATCGCTTTGCAGAACGCTATAAAATGCAAATGTTAACTTGAACTTGGGCCTCACAGTTGCTCGATGACCGAATTGTCGCCGTTGCTACCCTATCACGCTGGTTCTTCATTTCTATGGAGGTCCGGTGCTGCGCTGAGTCGGTCTCAAAAATTCTATCCACGGCAGCATGTCAACTCACGGGGTAACGTTATAGCGTTTCTAGGAATGTTCACGGGAGCCTTCGGTTCCCATGGACTTGAGCGCAGGACGGGAATCACTGCTAGGGACCTGCACATTTGGGATACGGCGTCCAGATATGCGGTATGGTGGTTCTTGACGCGAGTGCGGGATGACTGACGATGCAAGGCCAGATCGTAAACGGACTCGGACTGATGCTTGTATCCATGCATCCTAGATTCTCTGCGTATCGCTTCTCTGGACCAGCGATACTCACGGGCGCTGTATTGTTTTCTGGGAGCATCATGGCGCTCGTCTTGACACGGTATGACACGTGCATCTCATACGACGTTCGGCTCGGCTGCTAACGGTTCGAAAGGGCGAGAATTTTTGGTCCTATAACGCCGCTCGGTGGTTTCGCTATGATGGCTGGGTGAGTGAGGTCGTTTGTTATCTCTGAGCACGCGGGTCTCACATCACCATATACGACAGTTATTTGAGTTTGTTAATGTAGTGCATCTTGTTCTTTTCCCCTTGCTTCTCAAATCATACGTTCGTCACGTTCTGAGGTCTTCTTGAGTGCTTCCACTCACCCCGCAACTCGTACATCGTGTGCGGTCATTATGGCTCCCGTATTTCTAAAACGTGTCTAGCCTATTATTGATTCGGACGTATAGTGCCCAGGTGTGCACATCGATCGTACCGGACAATGGTGATGGTGGATGAGGGATGGACTTGGTGTTGCAAATCTGCGACATCACTTGCTTCAGGTCTGGCTAAGCGTGCCAAAACCTAGAGAGTTGTCGATCGAGTCGGAACACACGGGCAACGCGGCCGGGGCGATCGACGATCACCGCGCCGCATTGTCTATGCGTTCCGTGAGGGGGGAGCTCGTTGGACTATCGAGACTGGCAAGCGGACCCACTCCTGGGAAAGCGTCTTGACGAATGCTCGGCGACGTGTGCGGATATTAACTTGTAGCCTACGACCTCGAGAAGATGAAGAAACGGTACATGATAATTATTAACCAAGGACACATGAATATTGGCGATACAGGCAGAAAGGTCGAGTAAAAACGTGTGCGTGATGGATAGTGGACATGAAGGGTGTATGATAAAAAGAAATTCGTCTTGGGTCATATATCATACTCAGTGGGGTGGGAAATGTTAAAAGTGCTGGGAAGGGGCTTACTACTGGAACAACAGTGAATTGAATTCTACGCGATAAAAGATACCTGCCCGAGGAGACAAGATAAGCAACTATCCACCTGTTCATCGTCTCGCGATGCGCTTGCGCTGGGGGCCGTCCTCCTCTATGTCCATCGAGTCACCCAATTGGACGGGTATTGACACGTGACCTGCGGAACGTTGGCTCCGGGTCCGTCGCCTGGCGTTTCCCGAAGTAGACGGAGGGGCGCTGCTGCCGGAAGGCGAGAGCACATCAACGGTGGCAGCGGATGGGGCTGCGTCGAGCATCATCATGACTGCATGACGGCGCTTCGCGCCTGCTGAAAAGTCGGTGTCAGGCAACGTGGTTATGGGTGTGACGGCGGGGACCCGAAAGAGATTCTCGGAAGGAGCGAGCGGAAAGGACGTGGATGATGTCACTGTGCTGGATGTGGTGTCGGATGAGTCTTTGCGTGTGTTGGGTGGCCGTGCTTTGATGCGTGCATTGATGGTTCCGATGGTCGGTCGGGTGGGGGTCATGGTGGGTGATGGAGATGATGGATATGGATGGGGTAGATTAATGTTGGTCGACAAGACGGGAGAATGTGGTGTGAGCGGGGCAGGGACAGGCTGAGGGGTCAATGAGTCATTGGGCGGGATATCAATCACTGGTATCTTACAGGGCCATCGTCCGGTCTATAAGTGGAGGACGGTGTCTGAGATGGTTTCTGAGACGTGTTGGCGGGCAAGTCCTTCTGTGTGTCTGGACGAGTGGATGGTGGAGTGACTCTGGCACGTTCGCGTTCCTTTTCGCGCTCCTCGTCCTCGTCTTCTTCTTCCTCTCTGGACTTGACTGCGTCCAGCCTTGCCTCTATCCAATCCAAAATACGGCCGACCGTCATCTCGCCGCTGTGCGGGTTGTGGTCAGAGGGGGCTATGCCACCTGCAGAGACGCCTTGCTGGATCATGATCATGAGATCCTGGCAGGCTGCCGCATAGCCCGCATTGTAGGCCCTCTTGGAGGCATGCCTGGAAGATCTGTAGAGGGTCGTGATGCTGAGTGCGGCGGCTGGGGCAAGGGAATATGAGTGGGCACGGCGGTATGAGGGCGTGAGACAGACCTTTGAAGTTGTTGAGGAGCTCCTTCTCGGCCTTTTCGAAGTTGGAAGCCGGGAGCGACTTTGCGAGCCCGTTCAAGTCGAGAGATTCCATTGCCTGTCGTCGCTGTCGCTGTGGTCGTCGTCGTCGTTGTCGTTCTTGTCGGGGTTCGCGGCGATTGTGGATATAATCGGGTGCATTAGCTAATACTTTGTGGGCCAATTAGATTGGTCCGGTATCCGACTATTTATGGTAACTCGGGTTTTAGATGCCGACCGGTCGAGCTTGTTTCCTTCACTCCATGAACGGCCTACGCCCGTGCGGCGAGGCGACGCTGCTCGACCTCTCCGACACCTGCGTCCGCGCCACCTGGGCCGCGATTCTCCCCGCCGCGCTCGTCGCTGCCTTTTGCTTCTTCTCCGTTCCGTTCCCGCTCCCCAGCTATGTACGGAGGCTCGGGCGCACTCTCAGGTCGCCGTTTGACGAGTTTCTGACTCTCTCCGAGGCAGAGGCCTTGAATGCTGACGACAGCGATGAACCCGTCACTGTCCCCGCGAGCGATAGTGTAGTCCCGCTCTGGCGCACCATCGCGTTGGCGTTTGTCGCGCTCGTCCAAGCCCTCATCTGGCTGTCTGCTGGCGCATACATGTTGATTACCCACGAGTACGACTCCTGGAAGGGTGTGTGCACCGTGTTGATCGGTTCTACGTGGGTCTACGGCGTTGCAAAACCTATCTTCTGGCCCAAGCCGACTGCACATTTCGATCTCTTTTGGTTGTACTTTGCCCACCTTGTTTTTGCCGTCGTCCTTTTGGGTGGCGCCATCTACGATCACGAGCTATTCAACGTGCCTCTGGAGCCCCGCATCGAGCTCGCGATTTTGATATTCAACTTGGTTGCCATCTCGATCGAACTGGCGCTTGTTTCAACAATGCCCATGCAACTCCCAAGCAGTCGTTTCAAGGATGGTGTCGTGCGTTTCCGTGTCAGATCCCCATGTGCTACTGACGCGTATATACATGTCTAGTCTCTCAAGTATAGCCCGGAAGATTACGTCACAATATTCCAATGGGTCACGTTTACATGGGTGTATCCCCTGATCAAGCGCGGGACTAGTACAACCTTGAATGAGGACGACGTTTGGAATCTCAGCCCTACATCGCAATCCCGCGCTGTCCTAGCCAAGTTCACCGTGACCAAGTAGGTTTGTCTCCGGTGCCTTCTCCTGCGAGTTTTCATGGCATTCCAGGGGTACAACACTTCTCCGTCGCCTCTTCTGGGCAAACTCTCTGGATGTCATGTGAGTGTGTTCGACATGTTGGCGTGCTTCTCATGTCTTTTTTTCCCAGTGTCGACTTCCTTTTGACGTTTGTCGCTGTCGTGTTCAACTATGCATCTCCCTTCTTCCTCAAGTAAGCCAGGGTTCTATGTCAAGGATCATCGTCTTACGCGATTCTCCAGGGTTATCCTCGACTCTATCGAACCTGACGCCACCAAGGAGCAGCGTGCAAGAGCATATGTATATGCTTTGTTGGCTTTCCTCTGCACGTTGCTCAAGGTACTCTCATTTCTTTTAGGGTCTGAAACGTTGACCACCCCAATTGCAGGCCGAGGCAGAAATACAGCATCTCTGGTACGGCAGGCGTGCTGCCACGCGCATTCGTACAGAACTCATGGCCGCCATTTACGAAAAAGCGCTCAAGCGCAAGGACTATTCGGGCATCATCGATAAGGACAAGGCAAAGGAAGATGCAGACAAGAAAGCCGGCATTACACCATCCGAGAATCCGTCTCAGGACGATCCTAAAGCTGGCGCTGATATCGGCAAAATCGTCAATTTGATGGCCGTGGATGCAAATCGCATCGCTGCAATGGTAGCAGGAATGTACTTTATCTACGGAGGTGGGTTCATGAATGCATGTCGTACACAGCACTCATGCAGGGTGTATGATCCAGGACCTTTGGAAATCACTATTGCGTCGATATTTTTGTACAAGTATGTTCTTCCTAGTGTATTGATGCTCCTTGGCTTGACTGCATGTAGCCTCCTGGGCATCTCTGCCTTTGCAGGGTTCATCGTCTTACTGGTCGGATGGCCTTTGAATAGTTTCGTTATGAAACGTAGCATCCGCATTCAAAAAGGCGTCTCCGCATCTCGTGATAAGCGTATGGCTGTTCTGAACGAACTTATCGGTTCCGTAAAATTCATCAAGTTTTTTGCTTGGGAGGAACGATGGATCGACCGGGCGATGGATGCCAGGGGTGTTGAAATGGGCTGGATGGTCAAGGGTGTGTTATGCTCTTATTCGTAACCCGTGACGGATATGGATGCAGTCTCATGATACGAATTTCTCAGCCCGTCTCAACTCGATTATGTTTAGCGCTCTTTGGAGCTCGGCACCGATCCTCGTTTCCCTCATTTCGTTCTTTGTGTACGTTTACCAAGGTAACAAGCTCACGGTTTCAATTGCGTTTACCTCTATTGCCTTGTTCAACATGATTCGGTATGACGAAATTTATCCTCTATTTGCTTATGTGTTCATCAGCTGTCACCAGTCAACCTCTCAATATCATCCCCGCTTGGATAGTACAAATTCTTCAAGTAAGACCTGCACTCTATTATCATTGCTCCCCCACAAATTTATTTTGTCGCGTCAACAGACTGGTGTTGCGCTAAAGCGAATTGAGAAATACCTCGACGAGGAAGAGGTGACGGAGCAAGTGTCTTCAATAAAGCGTACTCGAGTGCCTGCAGACTCGTTTACTGAGGATGACGGTCTTGCGATCGAGGGGGGTACGTTCAAGTGGAATGAGGTACCTGAGGAGATTCAAAGGGACAAGAAAAACGGGAAATCGAAGGATGATAACAATTCAGAGCACAGTCGGAGGCCGAGCGATGAGACGGTTACGGCAGTCGATGCACAAAGTCTGTCGGCTAGGTCAGGGTTTGAAGACCATAAATTTGAGCTCAGGGATATTTCGGTGCGGTTCCCTGATGGTGAGCTGACGTTAATCACCGGTCCAACTGCGAGTGGCAAGTCTGCGCTACTGGTAAGCAGTTGTTTGCCGGAGGAGCTGCCAACTTACTCTGCTCATCTTAGTTGGCGCTCTTAGGCGAAATGACGATGACGAGTGGAAAACTCATCATGTCCAAGAATGCTTCCAATATTGATGAGCATGGGCATATGCACACCATTTCGTATGCCGCACAGTCACCGTGGTTGCGACATCAATCCATCAAGGACAATATATTGTTTGGGTGCCCTTACGACGAAGAGAGATATAATACTGTTGTGGAATGTTGCGCGCTGACACCTGATCTGAATATTCTCGAGGATGGAGATCAGACAGAGATTGGAGCGAGGTGAGCTTTATTCGGAAGAATTAAGTATTGCTCAACATGTCTCCCAGAGGTGTGAGTCTCTCTGGTGGGCAAAAGGCTCGGTGAGCATAAAATGCTTTGTTGATATATAGGTGTGCTAATTACCTTGATTAGTGTCGCGCTTGCTCGCGCTGTCTATGCTCGCACAAAATATGTGTTGTTGGACGACCCTCTGAGCGCCGTGGTAAGTCCTTTGCTTTACTCCTGTTGATGGCTTGATGATGGCACCGTCGGTCGTATAGGACAGCCATACTGCGAGATTCTTGTACGAGAAGCTCCTACGCGGCCCCTTGCTCGCCAATCGTACGGTCGTAAGTTGCGGTATTGGTTTTTGGTTTTTGGTGTGTACTTGATATCTGGGCCAGGTTCTTGTTACGCACCATGTTGAGCTTGTCCTACCTGGTGCCCATTACTTGGTGCGGATGCTTGACGGACGAATCGATACCCAAGGAACAGTAAAGGATCTGCGTAGCCAAGGTGCTTTGGAGTACATCACTCAAGCTGCCGAAGCCGATGTAAAGCAGGAGGAACCTGTAACAGCGAGTGAGGTGCCTGTAGAAGATGCCCCTGGAGAGTCGACCAAGGACCCGTCCAAGAAGCCGCGAAAATTGGTCAAGGACGAGCATAGGGAGAGCGGCGGGGTGAAGTGGTCGGTTTATAACGCGTATCTCAAGGCTTCGTAAGTGGTACTTTCTATTTGCTAGCGAAGGAGGTGCGCTGATGTAATCTAAGGTCGTATTGGACGTGGCTCGTGTTGAGTCTGTTGATTCTTTGCTCGCAGAGCATGGGGGTCATCGAAAAATTATGGATTCGCGTGAGTGACGTTAATGGAAGATTTGTTTGGGTACTGAAGGAGATGAACAGGAATGGGGCCAGGCATATGGAAATTATACGACTACTGCCCCTTTCTCTTTTAGCTCGGTTGCGTTGACGGAGAACGAGGCGGTGATGACTGGCTTCGTTCCTTCACATGACCTCCGGCATTTCTCGAATCCCTATTACCACATCCAGGCCTCTCACAAAGTATTGTGGTTCACACTCCCTGATGCAAACGAGGAGCCACTGTTTTATGTCGGCGTCTACGGTGCAATCGGTTTTGCAACGGCACTTATCAGTATCTTGTCGATGATGGCACAATACACTGGTGCACTGAGAGCGTCAAGGTTGGTTTTCAGGCAGCTGCTACAAGCCGTGGTAAGAGCGACAATGCGCTGGCATGACGTGACGCCTCAAGGTGGGTGCCTATGCTCTATGTGATTGGTCTGCTGATGTTAAGCGTAGGGCGCATGTTGAACCGATTTGGCAAGGACATTGAGACGATTGACAACAATCTGGCCGGTTCGTTGTCGGCTGTCAATTCGTCATTGGCTACCTTCGCTGCTGCTATTCTGACTGTTGCGTACGTAATTCTCTTGTGACGTACAACGACACTGACACTATCCTGTAGGTTTATCTTCCCTTGGTTCTTGATCCCCGCATTCATCATCGGCTACTTTTATCGGCTCCTCGCCATTGGATACTTGAACACGGGTCGCGATCTTCGTCGCATGGAATCTAACTCTCGGTCACCAATTTTCTCTGGGTTTGCAGAATTGCTAGAGGGTATCGTGACCGTTCGCGCGTTCTCAGCAGAGCGCCGATTTATGGACGATTTGCACACCAAGATTGATGTCACGACGAAGGGAGGTTTTCTATAATGCCCCTTTGGTCCCATCATTGACCCTTGAGCATCTAGATGTGGTATAACTTCTGGATGACAAACAGATGGCTCTTGCTCAACTTTGACACCCTTGGCGCTCTTGCCGTGTTGATAACTACATTGTTTGCACTCTCTGGATACGTTACATCTGGTACTGCCGGTCTATGTATTACCAGTGCGATGTCTTTCACTATGAGCGTCTATTGGGCGTGTCGGTTCTGGACTGCGCTCGAACTTGACTTGAAGTACGTCTCCACACTCCTTGGTTCTACTGAAAAATTGAAAAAAATTTTCCTTAGCTCTGTCGAACGAGTTGTCGAGTACCTTGACCTCCCTCAAGAACCGCCTACCGTGATTGAAACGAACCGTCCGCCTGCGTACTGGCCCTCGAGCACGAGCTCAAACTCGTTAGTCAGCGTGGAAGATTTGGTGGTCAAGTATGCACCGGAACTTCCGGCAGTGTTGAAGGGGGTCTCGTTCCACCTCAATGCGAGGGAGCGGATAGGTCTCTTGGGCAGGACGGGGAGCGGAAAATCGACGCTGGCCATGAGTATTCTAAGATTCGTGGATCCAGCGGAGGGAAGGATCGTCATCGACGGAATCGACATCTCAACGATCGGTATTCATGATTTGAGATCACGTTTGGTGGGTATTAGGCCGTGTTTACGAGAGTAGGACTCGAGGATGACATTTCCTTTGTGTAGACGTTCATACCCCAGGATGCGACGCTATTCTCTGGGACGTTGAGAGATAACTTGGATCCTTTCAGTGAGTACAAGGACCATTTACCGAGTTGTCGGTGTTCATGCTTTATCTCGCAGATGAGCATGATGACGTAGAATGTCTGGATGTTCTTTACCGTGTCCAAATGATCTCAGAGAGTGCTTATCAGTCTCAACGCAACTCTCGAACACCCAGCGGAGTGTCGACGCCTGCTGATGAGGCCTCCCACTCCGTCATTTCGACCTCTCCGACAGAGGTAGACATGAAGACGACTATCTCGCTTCATACGCAAGTCTCTGCGGGCGGCACCAACTTTTCACAAGGTCAACGACAGCTGATTGCGATGGCACGTGCATTGTTGAGACGGAGCGCGATCATCGTGCTCGACGAAGCGACGAGCAGTATCGATTTCGATACGGATGCGAAAATTCAGGCAACGATTAGGGAAGAGTTTGGGGATTCCTTGTTGTTGACGGGTGCGTTATCGCATGACACGAACGCGTTTGTATTAACGATTCGGTTCAGTGGCGCACCGATTGAGGACCGTGATCGATTACGATCGGTTGATCGTGTTGGACAAGGGTGAAGTACGTTGCCATGTTGATGCTCCACGATCGGTGTTGGTACTCACAGATAACCACAGGTTGCCGAGTTTGACACGCCGCTCAACTTGATTCGCAAGGAAGATGGGATATTCAGAAGCATGTGTCTCAAGAGCGGGACGTTTACTGAGCTGGAGAACGCGGCCAGGGCCAAGGCGGAGAGGGATCGTTTGTGACTCTGTATATAGTATCAATTTTCGTCTTGTTTTCGTGTTGGAATGCTGTCGCTGTCGACAAAACATACCTATTTATAAATATAGAAATGGATATTTTGTGCAGTCGCCGCCCAAGACTTTCGGCGGAGAATGATGGCAGCTGGCTTGCCTTTTATATCCGGCGCGGGAACAATTGGGCCAGAGTGGCCCGCCGGTGTGTACACTGTGTTCCGGGTCATGTCGAAATGATCACCGTCGCGAAATTCTTTCAATGGTGGTCGTCGTAGCAAGACAATTTCGGTTTTGACCTCCATCTACCAATATTACTAGGGTGGCCGTCTGACTGCCAGCTCAACGAAGTTGAGATACGCTTCCAGCCGTACTCGCTAAGCTTGACGTGTCTGGTTTCAGTGGTTTCAGATCAGCTCTGATTCAACCGCCGTTCTTATGCCCGTCTCGTTTCCGCTGTGCTGCGGGTTCAGGACTTCAAGACTCTCAGAGAGTCCTCTCACCGCTTCCCCATCCCACCCACATGTCATATCCAAAGACTCTCTCCTCACTTCGTCCCCGCCGCCGTGACGGCTATATGCCGACGCCGTCGGACCCGGATCTAGCCTTTCCCAGAGGTAGCGTGTTGCGCTTGTGTTGGTGTAGAGACATTGACCCTCATTGTGTATTGGCCTTGTAGAGCAAGTCCTTCACTACAACAACAACATACAAGATCGCATTTCGCCCACTGCCAGAGGCGATCGCACGCTTCGTAAAGCATGCTACGCTCTCCATCTGTTTCTCGTCGCATTCCATGTGGTTCTCGTGGGGATGTTGTTTACGCACCCCGAGCATCACTTTTCTGTTTCTATCGATAACACCACAGCAACGATCGTGCTCAAGGCTTTTCTGCAAGGATTTTACTCTGTACGTCTCTAGCCACGCCGTTCGTAATATCGTATACTGCGTCACTCATCCGTCACGTGACGACAGATGTATACAGCCCTGCTCGTGTGGATGACGCGCCGCCTCGCGATCGCTGCGGCCATGTCGACGCGCCAGACCCTCACAGCCGTCCACGACATCACCGGCGCGTGGAACGGCATCGGTGCAGCGATCTACACGCTATGGCAGCAGACCCGCGTCGTCTCGGCGCCGTACCCGCTCCTGGGGGCGCTCCTCTACCTCGCGTCCATCGCCGGTCTGCACATCGTCTCCTCGTCCGTCGTCCAGTTCGAGGCATTCAACGCGACGGCGACGGCGCGGGTGCCAGCCGCGCTCGCGTGGCCGTCCCCCGAGGTCGACCTGTCTGGGCTGACGTGGGCGACGATCTCGCCGCTCCTGACGCTGTGGCCGTTGTTGGCGACGGCGAAGGGGCTGCACGGGCGCACGGTGTATGACGTGCCGTCATCGGGGTATGCGTACACGGGCGCCGTCGTGAATGCGACGACGCTCACGGCCGAATGTGGTCTGCTGTCGAACCTCTCCGTCGGCGTGTTGAATGCGAGCGGGGTCCTGAACGTGAACGTCGGTGGGCTGGGGAAGGTTGCGCTGCCCGTGTCAGGTGAGTTTTTTCTTATCGGTCGGATGGGACGTGCCTTGACGGTTCGATATGTGCGAGCAGGGGAAATGAACTCTGTGTTCTTTATCGACCTTTCTGGTTCCGAGTCTGCATCCGTGCGTCGCTTTTCGTCTTTGTCATGGGCTTAGGTTTGCGAGCGTTTGATAGGCGAAAACGGATTATGTTGGCTATCAAGCCGCGACGTTGATGGATCTCGGGAATCTGACCCATGAAGTGCTTCAGGTGACTGTCGACAGCGCCGCACAAAGTTCGGGTAGGTTCTCGGACGTCTCTTCCCTTGTTCTGCCTTATGTTTGACACACCATAGTGGGAGTCCCTGGCAATCTCTCCGTCACATCTTATTTTGTCGTGTGTACGTTGGATGCGACCTCGGATACCATCTATCTTCCCATGCAGGATGGGCGGTTAACTCAGAACATATCTTCGCTCGCTAGTTCCGAGTCCGAACCGTGGACCGTCTGGTCACCGAGACCGGTTACAAATTTGACTCGAATGGTACGTGTTATGTTACTGATCCTCCCTGTCGCTTGATGGACATCACCTAGTTCAATGCTGCTCAGAAGGGCCTTCACTCTACCACTTCCTATTCCAATGGTCCCATGGTTTGCCAAGAGGTAGAAGTCCCTCCTCAGTATGGGGAATGCCAATACATGTCACAAGCTGATGTGTAAGTTGCTGGGCATCATCCTCCCATGAAATATTCATATTTTTCCGAAAAAGGTGTATGAATCACTTGTTGGGTGCTCAATGGACTTGGGAAGTGACATCAACTGTGGAAACATTGTCATCACTCATTAATCTCGGCAAGAGAGAAATGGAGAGTGTTGTTGCCCAGCTTGCAGCTGCATTCATATGGCTAGGTATGTGACTGGAATTTATTGAATATGTGTATCCATTATGTTCAATTGGTTGTATGACCACAGCAGGGGCAGTGGGAGCAGAGAATGGGGGATTCCAACAGCTTCAGGGAGAAAGCTTAACAACTAGTTCTGTTCTTGAGCTCAGATTGAATGTATGCCTTGTTTCTCTTTGCTTTCATGCTAATCTCCATGTTTTTGGTAGGTCAACATTGTACCAGTAAGTGTTCTTTAATGTTCATGACTAGACTATGACTCCTGGTAGGTTTCCATTGGCTTGGTTGCTTCAGTTATTCTCTTTGTTGTTGTCTGGCTTGTTCAGGACAATCATCCAATACAGTCCAAAGCATCAATCACTAGTTCTGGTGTTTTGGAACTAATATGGCTTTCTGCACACTTCACTGTTTTACAGGATCTCATGAAAACAACAGGTTGTATACCTGACCAGTTGAGGCTGGTGGGAATGAGGGCAAAAGTGTGCCTTGCTAATCTGGAGTTTGAGCCAACCATATGGCCAGACAATAGACCACAGCTGGAGACCCATCCATGGCAAGAATATTCCATCAAAGGTATGCATGATTTCATATGTACTTTTTTTTAATTCCTAATCATTCCAATCATAATCAATGATGTCATATTCAGGCAGACTTTTTGCTCAGTACCTATGCTATATCCTTCATGCAATTCTTTTGGTACTTCATGTGGTCTTAATTCTTGCCTTGAAATATCATCCAGAGCATGATGTTATAATGGCATCAGACAGTCCATGGGTTACAACTGCTTTGAGTCTTTCTCTCCAAGCATTTTATACAGTGAGATTTTCTTTTACTGCTTATCTTTATTTAAATCATCTGAAATAATTTAGCTATATACTGCTAGCCTGGTGTTTGTCACACAGCAACTTGCAGTATCCACAGTGGTCAGGCAATGGCATTCTTTAACAGCAGTGCATGATATTTCTCAAGCTTGGACTAGCATTGGATCTGTGATGTACACCCTTTGGCAACAAACCAGGATTACATCCTCCCTTTGGACAACACTGGGTGTGGCAATCTACCTGGCTTGCATTTCTGTCCTTCACATTGCCTCCACCACTGTCATGCAGTTCACTGCTTTCAACAGTACTTCAGTTCTTGCTGTTCAGTCAACAGTCACTTGGCCAAATAACACTGTCCTGGAAAATCAGTCTTGGATAGGACCAAACTTGATTGTAACACCAAACAGGCTGTTGCAAAATATGGAAACCTTTGGTCTATTCAACAATACTATCTATGATATTGTAAACTCCACTGATTCTACCTTCACTGCTGCAACAGTCAATGCAACCTCTCTTGAAGTCAATTGTGGGCTATTATCAAACCTCACATTTTCTGGTTCTGGAAGTAAACCAACTTTCAACTTCTCTGTTGATGGTTTTGGTAATGCAAGTTTATATGGCAGTGAGTCTCCTGCCTTTCAATATAAGCTTATCATTCAAGGGACACTTGATGAATTTATAGCATCAGCTTTTCAAAGTGCAAGAAATCAGATTGTTTTTCTTGAGTATAATCCAGATTTAGTGAGTAACTTTTGTTTTATCATTTCTACTATATAAAGAAATCCATCCCTTTTTAGGTTTCTACAACCACATGTCCATCATGTGATCAGTATCTGTTCTTTCTGATCACAACCAGCATTGAACTTGACCAGTCAATTGGCACCAATACCAATGACTTGAGTGTCAATGTCACAAATGGTGTATTCAATATTTACTGAACCCAATAACATACTTACTTTGTGATAGCTGGTAGCACTTCAGTCATGGGGTATATTGCAGCATGTTCTCTGCTTCCACAAGCTGGCTATGAAACTTTGGATCTTCAAACCAATACACTAATTTTAACTTCAACCCAATCAGATCCACAATCCTGGAAGTTTTGGTCTTCAGGAGAAACAGGATCATCAGATTTGATATCTGCTGTAAGTAGATGTTTTTATAGCAATCATTTCTGACCTCTTTCAATAGGTTAGTTCCATCTATTACAACACTGCATTTGGAATCTGTCCTCAAAATGGACTTGTAGGATGTTCTATGTGGAAGTGTGTCCATTATGATCATCTGTTCAATACTCCTCAATATTGTAACTCTAATTTATTATTGTGTTAGTGCATCACCTTCAATTCAAAATAGTTCTCATTATACAGTTTCTGCATATCAAGTGCAGCAGGTTATTGAGAATTCTGTGATGGCCATGATCTGGATAGGTATGTGTTGATGTTTGTTGAGTGAATATCACCAGCAAATTACTATTTTTTAAGGAGGTCAGATTGGACCAAGCCAAGGAGGATTTGAATGGACAGTAGGTGAAAGTCAAGTAACACAGATAGTCACAGAATGGAGACTAAATGTGAGCATGGTGATGATCAATGATTGAGATATATTGCTAATGATGTGAGTTTAATAGGTCAATCAAGTTCCAGTGAGTATCCTACTATATGTTTTCTATGATTGTTGAGATCACACCTTTGCTCAGGTCATATTTGCCTCAGTAGCATCATTAATCATAATGATGATGGTCTCTTTGTTCATTGGAATTCCTTCTAGAACTGCACATCATTCTATTGGTGTTAGTGTTCTGGAGATATTGTGGATTGCAGCACAATCTAGGAGTCTTTGCATGCAGGTAGCCAAAGTTGATGACCCATCATTAGACAATTTAAGGAAGGTGGGAATGTTTCAGATATGTCTTGGGGACATATCAGAAACTTGAATTAATGTGAATAGGTATTGTATTGTACAGTGTGTGCAATAATATATGACTATTTGCATTTGTGTAACAGCAAATAATATGCTTATTTTTGGCCAAGCAGGATTGAGCTGATCAAAGACAACCAGGGTTGCAACAATGACACCATGCATTGTAGTGAACATGGCATTACATGAATGCTTACTGTAAACTTGTTCATGTGCACTAGGTACATAGTATTTCTTGCAAAGCAACTTCTGACTGCATCAATACATGCACAATATCATGATGCCTTACCAGGGAATCAGGTGCTGATTTGTGTGGCATCTCTGAGGTAGTACAAATACCCTTCTGACCAGGTATGTACAACCAATATGATAGTGTGGGTCACCCAGTATACAATAAATGTTGAGCATGAGAACCCAGGGCAGAAAGAGAGAACTGCCTTGAAATGGGCCAGGGGGGAGGTGGTAGCATGGAGTGACAGACACCTTGTATCACCACCTTTCCACTCTCTTAGTTAGAGTGGGAAAGTCACTAGTGGAGGAGATTGTGAGATGGAAGGTGGAACTGATGTAAGTGAGGGGTAGATATGGTTGGAACTTGATTCAGTGGCCCACAGGAGCCTGAAGGAAGTGGAGGGCATCACCATCTGGGAAATGGCCAATTGACTATTCAGCTCCATGGAACCAAGGGTTGGCACTCAAGCTTTAATCACCACAAGCTGAACATTGTCTTGGCTATACCACATGAAAGTGTGAGTGTCTGATTTCCTGCCTTGGATGTAAAATTTTCCTCATGCCAGAATGTGCAATACTGTAGGTCTATGTGTATGTATGTGCTCACAACTAATGTACCAAGACTTGGTCTCACTAGAAGAGGTACAAGCACATTCTATTCTGGTCAGATAATTGCAGAATTTCCTTATGATGTGTTATGAACAGAGCCTAAAAGACACTGCAAAACAGAGAAAGCTAATTGACATACAGATCCCAGTTTTCAGATCTCATTGTCAGTGTTACAGAAACCATGTCAAGTTCAAGAATAATTGGGTCTAATGTAGCTGACAGTTCATTTTCAAGCAGGTACCCATATGGCCTAACTACAATGCAATACAATTTTTCAAGTCTTCTTGGTGGAATGCAGGCATGGCACCATACATTGTGGTAAGCAAATGGATGTCCAATACAAGTTTAATCAAGTTAGTTGAATTATTGCTTGAGCCATGCAAGCAAGTAGTTCATAGAAAGCACCATTGTGGTGGTGTGGTTGAGTGCACACTGAACCAAGTATGGTGCACTTGCTGGCAGGATATGCTAGCACCCAAAACATGACCCAGTTACATGCCAATTTTAACTCTTCTGCATCATGAGAGATTGAAATGGTAAACCTGTAGTGTTGTCAAGTAAGCCTCAACATCAACATAACACATGACTTCAATGCACCTCAAATGTCATCACCACAAGACCACTCTTCTTGCTGTCATGCTCTGATCCCATACCACACTGCTGTATCCCACATGCGAGCACCTATAGCCCTCAGTACTTCTCCATAACTGCTATGAGTGTGTGAGTGCATGATCTAAATGCATGATCTAAGGCATGTGAGACTGAGGCCAAAAAAAAGTGACATGCAACTGAGGTGAGAGGTACAAGATCTAGAAGAATGAGTTTATGATGCAACAGTGTCAGGAAGGCAAATGCAAATCATGAGCACCACCAGTGGTGGAAGAATATGACCATGGGCATGCACTATGGATAAGGCAACCCAAGTGCTGGAAACCAGGTATGAACTTTTTTATGGGCAATGCTATTATGACACCAAGATGGTTGATGAAACCAAACAAGGGCAGGGATGAAATGGTCAGCAACCTTGGCAGGCTTGGTTTGAACATGAGTTGCTAGAGTACTTCATATTCCCATAGCAGCTCTGAAAAAACTTCTCTTTGGCTAATGTATGCTTCCTATGTGCTTCTGGCCATTTCAACATAGTCAGGTATGATTCAAAAAGGTTACTTGATCTATACAATACTACACATGTACTGTCCACCATGGGGCAAAGCCCTGAAGGACAATAAACAAGGATTTTTTTATTAAAAAAAAAGGTACTTTGCATGCATTCAGAACTGAATATCAAGGCCAATGATGATCCCCCAGACTGTCATCTCAGCCCAAGAAGTCAAGTAAGCAGTTGCTTGGTCAAGGGGTGGGTATCATCTACCTCATGCAGTGAGTGTTGCATAGAAATCACAACATGGTTATGAGCATTTGTGCCCCAGGATAGCTGTTGCCTGGCCAACC
>JBBPMV010000337.1:0-18620 GCA_038090495.1 Heimioporus retisporus | reverse complement strand
GTTCTAACAAATCTCAAGTTCTTTCCCATAAAAAGAAGTTCATGGCGAAATGGGAATCTAGAGATATGGGAGAAGCCAAAGAATACCTTGGAATGGAAATTGTTCGAGACCGATCCAAGAGAACTCTCACCCTTGACCAATGCAAATATGCTGATAAGGTTATCAAGCGATTTGGACAAGAGAATTGTAAGGAAACTATTGTTCCTCTTCCAACTGGTTATATACCAAAACCTAATGAGGGAGAAGCCAATCCAAAATTGCACAGTCAATACCAATCAGTCATCGGCTCCTTGCTATACATTATGCTTGGAACTAGACCAGACATTGCATATGCAGTAATCAAAATGTCACAGTTCTCTTCCAATCCAACAGAAGAACACTTGGCTAAAGCAATGCAAATTGTCAAGTACTTATCCCATGTTCCGAATTTAGGAATCAAGTATTCCGCTTCAGGTGAGAAGAATGGGCTTATTGCTTACTCAGACACAGATTAGGCAGGTGATGTGGAAACATCTAGATCTACCACCGGATATGCAATTTTCTTGGCAAATGGAATTGTCTCTTGGCTTTCAAGAAGACAAAAACGTGTTCGCCTGTCATCCACCGAAGCAGAATACTGCAGAATGACAGAATGTGCTAAGCAGATCCAGTGGATCTCAAACCTATTTGGAGAACTTCGATTTCCTCTTACTAAAGTTCCTATGTGTGTAGATAATCAAGGAGCTATATTTTTAGCATCCAATCCTGCACAAGAAGGTCGCACAAAACACGTTCGCATCCCACAGCATTACATACGCGAAGCCGTTGAATTTGGTGAAATAGAATTGTTCTATGTTCAGACCAACTCACAGTTCACAGACATCTTTACCAAGAACCTAGGAAAGATAAAGTTCGAAGAAGGAAGAAAGGCTTTAACCCTTACACCCATTACAAGGAAGTAATCCTTTAATGAGACTCACATTTCAAACGTGAATAGTGAGGAGGAGTGTTGAGAATGAAGCATGACTAATGGTCACATGATCAATCACATGACATCGGATCAATTAGGATCAGAGTCTAGACCAGATAGAATCAAATAGGATCGATAGGATCGATCCGTATCTGATAGAACCTCACAGAATGTTGAAGAACATTCTTCATGCTTACATAACAGCTTACACTATTCATTTGAAATAGAACTAGTAATCCTATTGGATAGAATACTGTAGAATAGTACAAACAAGTACATACAGCATTCATGTATATAAAGGGGGCCATTCCCCCTTACCCACTCTCACTAAGAGAGTCGAATACAAGATACATTCTTCTCTTCAGCAGAGACCTGAAAAGTCCTCCGCACATCTCCAAGTGAGTATTCCTACTTGAGAAATTCCTCTGTCCCTTCGCATTCGAGTAGTACATAGCATACCTTTATTCTCGAAAGTTGGATGTATGCGCGAGGGGTTGGAGGTCGGAGGCGGAGCAGACGAACGGAGGGGTGAGGATGGCAGCTTCAGGTAATGGCCTGCGCCCTTGTACTAACCCTGTCCTCATATTTCGGAGGGCAGAGTCGGACAGAGATTGACGATAGCGACGAGCTACCAAAGCGGAGAGAGAGGAGAGAGAGAGGAGAGAGAGGAGAGGCACAAGAGAGAAGAGCAGGAGGAGACTTAGTTGATTTACGAACTGAGGAAAGTCCTCAGCGAAGTGCTAGACTAAATACATGAGAGCGGAGGCTATGTTAAGGGTAGACGGAGCGCGGACGTGGTGGAGTATGTAGGTGTTACGCAGGGCGTACCTCAAGTGGGTCGAGACTATGTCGAAGAACTTACCAACGAGCAGGACACTCACGAAGAGGTACAACTCAGCTCGAAGGGACGAAGGGACAAGGGACCACGCCGAAAGGCGGACTAAGGACTGAGGGACTGAGGGACTGAGAGACTGAGGGTGACTCAAGAGTACGCTAGATTGCGCAGATCGAGAATAGAGTACATCGTGTAGACGAATGGACTATATACTTGGTGACACGTAAGCGTAGAATGTCATGGAAAGAAGAAGAACAAAAGGACGCGTAAGCGTTAGAGAAAGACGCGTAAGCGTCGAAGGTTATAGAACAAAAGAGAACAAAAGGACGCGTAAGCGTTAGAGAAAGACGCGTAAGCATCGAAGGTTATAGAACAAAGGAGAACAAAAGGACGCGTAAGCGTAAAGTAAGTGGAAAAGAGTAAGCGGCTCGCATAGGAAAGAACAAGAGTATGAGAAGAACGGATAACTGTAACATTACCCCCTTCCGAGCCTTGAAGTCCCAGACCTCAAGATCAAGCCGAGTCTGCCAAAGGAGGAGCAGGGAAGGACGCTGCGAATGCCTGGGAAGGAGAGAAGTTTTCAAAAGGGCAATCGGAGAAGATGTGTCCAGCCTCATCGCAACGAGCACAAGTACGAATGGGACAGAAACGATCAGAATGACCCCAACGAGAGCAGGCGGAGCACTGGATGGTGAAGCAGATGGTGGACGGATGTCCGGGAGCATAAACCTGGCAAGAAGGACAGCGGCATTCAGGACAGTCCTCGCGATAATGTCCGGAGCGGTGACAATGGTAGCAGGAGGTGGAAGGGGTAGCAGGAGGACGAGTTACTGGGGAGGTGAGAGTGCGGACCGCCGAAGAAAGGATATGACGTCCAGCTGGGTTTTGGAAGATCTGGATATGATCCCGGTTGAGAGAAAGGACATGTTGATTGACCATGAAACCATCAGCATGAAAAAGAGGATCATTGACGCGGTCGTGGGGAATTAATCGTACGGAGGAGAGACGAGAGGCAAGTGGCAGAGAAGTAGACTCAGTAGGAGGGGCAATCGGCAGAGGTGGGGGAGAGGAGGGAGTAGAGATGACGGAGGAAGAGGTAACGGTGGGAATGGAAGTAATGGAATTGACGTATCTGTCCTGCGCATCGTGAGGGAGAGAAAGGTAAATGCGCCGAAAGGTAGGGTAGAGAGTAATAGGATCAAGTCGTTTGACAAAAGTGTGAAAACCATGAAGGTGAAGAATAGAAAGGATGTGATCAGGAAGGCGATTGATCAAAGAACGGAGGGGGGGACCAAAAGCCGCCGGAAGATCAGAAGGGGCAGCTTGGAAATGATACGATTGTACTCTGGAAACATTGAGGAAGAGGCGTACGAGTTCCTGAGAGATTTCGTCTTCGTTATAGAGAGGGTCGGTCTCGAGGGCGTGGACGAGGGTAGGATCGGCGAGGATGGCGGTGTAGAGAGTGTAGACGGCGGAGGTGGGTAAGAAAGTAGGCTGTACACGTCTGGAGCGCAATGGAGAGGAAACTGAGAGTGGAGAAGAAGAGGGAGAGGAGGAATAGGCGGACATTGCGAAGAAAACGAAGGATAGGAAGTATGAAAAGGTTTACAAAGAGGGAGAAATAGAAAACAACTAGGATCATACAAGGGGGTTTTAGTAGTTTTTTGTGTGAACCAGGCAATCGTTGAAACGGCAAAAGTATTTGTGTTCTAAGAAATGAGAAGAGGATAAAGTGGGATGGCGGAGAAGAAAGTAACGTCGGGCTTTAGCGCGAGGGGAGAATAGTAGGGAGTATGCGAGTTCGATGGGGATAGGGTCCATGCTATTGTAGAGAGTGAGTCCGTTTATAATTGGAAAGAATGTCCTTGGCATGGCAGAGATTACTCTCCAGTTCCCATGTGTTTTCTGCTGCGGAATATCCCTTCCATGCGGTCAGGTACTGATAGCGGCCTGGGGTCCCCTTGTGTGAGAGAATTCCGTCAACTTCGTACTCCTCTTCTCCGTCGATGACGTCAGGAGGTGGAGTGGGAAATGAGGGGCCATGTGCTTCGGTGGAGCGAAAGGAAGATAAGAGGGTGGCGTGGAAGACGTCGTGGATTTTCCATGTGGGAGGTAGATGGAGGCGATAAGATAAGGGAGATAGTACCTGTGAGATCTCGAAAGGGCCCAATTGTTTGGGTGCGAGTTTCCGAGATGGGTAAGGGATGCGGAGATTGGTGGCTTCAAGCCATACCTTATCACCGACTCTCCAAGGGGAAAACTTCCGAGTGCAGTGTTGGACCATCAGACGTCGAGCTGACTCATGTGCTGCCAAGGCTTCCTTTCAGGATTCTTCCAGGGCGGTGAGGCGGGAGGAGAGGGCTGGAATGAAGGTCTTTCCAAGGGGAGGGTAAGCGCGAGGGTCGTATCCTAACATGAGGGAGAAGGGGGATGTTTTCGTGGAGGAATGAGGGGAAGAGTTGTGGTGGAATTCGGCGGAGGAGATGAATGAGGACCAGGAGTGAGGTTGATTTCCACAGAATAGGCGAAGATAGGTTTCGATTTCCTGGTTGGCGCGTTCAGTCTGTCCATCAGTCTGAGGATGATATGCAGTGGATAATCGAACGTCGTAGTGGAGCAGTCGTGCTAACTCTCTGGCGAAGGCAGATGCGAATTGGGGGCCCCGATCAGAGATGATGGAGTCGTGTAGGCCGAAACGTTTGAAGACGTTGTTGAAAAAGAGGAGGGCTACACCTGCAGCATCAATGGTTTTTTGACAGGGCATGAGAATTACCCCCTTCGAAAGTCCGTGGTCGACCACGACCAGCAAAGAATCGAAGCCCGACGAGAGAGGAAGGTCCGTGATGAGGTCCATGGAGAGTTGACGGAAGGGGAGAGAGGTGGACGAGGGGATGGGAGAGAGGGGCGGTGTAGTGGGGTGGGTGTTGACCTTGGATTGTTGGCAGAGGGCACAACCAGCGACGAAGTTCCTGACGAAAGTAGATAATCCAGGCCACCAGAAATCGCGTTCGATGAGAGCTTTGGTCCGGAAGAAACCCATGTGGCCCGTGGTGGGAGATGTGTGGAAAGAGTGAAGTAGAGCGGAGCAAGAGGTGGGGGGAACGTAAAGGTGATTGCGAAAGTATAAGTGGCCGTTGTCAAAGGACCAATCATCGGGGGAGGATCGGGGAAACAAGGAAGAGTTATCCTGTAAAGAGCGAAGTGCGCGAATGACAAGGGGGTCGGAGGAGGATGATCGACGGATACTATCCGCAAGGGCGAGGTCGAGGGCGGAGATGACGACGGGGTCGGGGAGGATGGAGGAGACATTGTCTGAGGAGGTGTCGATGTCGACATTGCGAGATAGAGCATCCGCGGGGGCCATGCGAGAGCCAGGAGTGACCTGCCAGACAATGTCGAAATCCTGAAGAAGGAGAGACCAGCGAGCTTGACGACGAGAGAGCTTTCGAAGGTCTTTGAGGTACGAGAGGTTTTTGTGGTCGGTGATCACGGTGACAGGATGGGGAGTGCCTTGGAGGTATTGTCGCCATTCCTGGAGGGCGAGGATAACCGCTAGAAGTTCGCGATCGTAGATGTCGTAGTTCTGTTCGGCAGGGGTGAATGTCTGGGAAAAGTAGGCGCAAGGATGCAGGTCACCATTAGTATCAGCCTGGAGGAGGACAGCGCCAGCGGCGAGGAGAGAGGCATCAGACATGATGGTAAAGGGGTGGGAGACATCTGGGAAGGCGAGGACAGGGGAGGAGGAGAAACGAGCTTTTAAGGAGTCAAAGGCGCACTGTTGGAGAGGGGTCCATAACCAGGATTCGTCTTTTCGGGTAAGGAGGGTGAGAGGGGCAACCAGGTTGGAGAAGCCAGGGATAAACTTGCGATAGAAGTTGGCGAATCCCAGGAAGGAACGGATGCCTTTGACCGAAGTAGGGGGTTTCCAGTCGGCAATGGCTGAAAGTTTCGCTGGGTCCATGTGTATTCGTCCCTGACCGATGATGAGACTGAGGTATTCCATTTGGGGGGAGTCGAAGGTGCATTTGGATATTTTCAATGATAGATTGTTTTCTCGAAGGCGTTGGAGGACTCGTTTCGTGCGGGAGTGGTGAAGTTCTATGTCGTGAGGGGTGTGGATGCCGATATTGTCCATGTAGATCTTCAGCCATCCTTCGGCAATCATATCCGCGAAGATGTGATTCATGAAAGCCTGAAAGGTGGGGGGAGCGTTGTTGAAGCCGAAGAACATTACCGTAGGTTCGAAAAGTCCCAAAGGCGTGATAAATGCTGCTTTCCATTGATCCTCTTCACGTAGGCGGATGTTGTTATATCCCCAGCGAACGTCGAATTTGGTAAAGAGGGTGGACTCTTTCATGTCATCGATGAGCTCCAAGATGAGGGGCAAGGGGTAGGCATTGCGAATGGTGTGAGAGTTGAGATAGCGGTAGTCCTGACAAGGGCGAAGAGTTCCATCCTTTTTAGGTACGAAGAAGAATGGAGAGGCTTGGGGAGATTTCGAGGGGACAATGCGACCGGTTTTCAAGTTCTCTTCGATGAATGTTCGACAGGCCTCCTTTTCAGCAGGGTTGAGGGGATATACCTTGGCAATCTTGGGGACAAAGGATGGTTTGAGATCGATGGAGTGGTCAAAGGGACGGTGAGGGGGTAGAGTTTCGAACATTTTCTCAGAGAATACGTCAGCGTAATCGGTGCACCAGGAGGGAATTTGAACATCTTTTGGTGAGGTTTGCTGGGCCAGTTGGGTGGACAGGGTGATCTTTCCGAGGTGTTGAGGGTAGGTTTCGTCAACATCCTTCCAGGGCGGACGCTCACTAAGAGGTACCACAGCGTCCTGGAGGGTGAGGGTGTTGGCGGACCAGTCAATGACGGGGTTGGTTTTCTTTAGCCAGGTCATTCCAAGGATTACACAAGAAGACCCTAAAGATGTTACGAGGAAGGTGACTTTGTCGGAGAGTTCGGGGAAAATGACGTTAGCGGAGATGGAAAAACGAATGGTTCCCTGGTGGTTGGGGGTTCCATCTACGTTATATGCAGTGAGAGGTTGGGGAAGCTTTCGAATGGCTTTTCTGAGTTTGGGTACGAGAGAGACGTCGATGAAGTTGTTGGTGGCACCGCAGTCGACAAGGGCGGTGGTGGTAATGGTTTGTGATTCAGTTTGTAGGCGAACAGGGAGGCGCAAGGTTCGTTCATTTGAGAGGCCTACAATTACAGTGTCGATATCTAGGGAAGGAGACGTTACAACTTCTTCCCTTACTGAAAACCCGAAGAAGAATCGTCCTTAGCTTCCTCGAAGCAAAGTTTGAGGGTTTGTAAGATCTCCCCTTCGTCCTTACCGGTGGTCTTGAGTTTGGAGACGTAAGTTTCGAGGGCTGAGGAGGATTTCGGGGGAGGAGGGGAGGCTGTGACAGGGGTGGTGTTCATGGTTTGGATGCGTGGCTGGGAGGGGCGAGAGGGCTTCGAAGAGAAGGTTTTACACTGAGTGGCATTGTGTCCTTTCTGACGGCAGTGGAGGCAGAGTCCTTCTCTGAAGCAACGGGCGCGTTTGGCTGGGGTGAGTTCCGAGACATGGATGGCGTCAACGTCCATGGCATTGGGGTCTGAGGTGGTGGAGGTGCGAGAGAACGAAGAGGGGGTGCGATGGCCTCGTCGAAGGGCTGCGATGCGAGCTTTCTGGGCGTGGAAGGTTTTGGCCTTTTCGATCCATTCTTTGATCGTGGTGGGGACGGTGGTCATGGAGAGGATCATGATGGATAGCTGTTGGTCAAGTCTGAGGGAGAACTGATCGATGAGGGTGGTGTCGTCGGTGATGGAGGCTCTAGCTGCGAGGTTCTGGAAGTCGGTGATGTATTTCTGAAAACCATCGTCGGTTTCTCCATTGGGGGCACGGGTGGACTTCTGTACGAGCTTGGAGAGCTCGAGGCGAGCAGTGGCTTGGGTGTCAAAGGGGTAGAACGTGGACTCGAAGTTGGTGGAGAACTTGTCGAATGTTTTATCTGGGAAGTTGACGTCTGCCATGCGATCATACCACATTTCCGAGAAAGAGATGCCTCGTCCCTTGCTCATCTTGTTGAGAGTGGTCATGATTTTGGTCTCGTCGGTGGTGTACAAGGTTTTATTGATCTCGAAGTAGGCCTTCATGGCCTTGATCCAACGTACGGTGTCGGAGGGGTCGCTGGAGAAGTCAGCAGGGAGGGCTGCTTTGAGTTCAGTCATGATGCGAGTGGTCTGTGTGCTAGGTGGGGTGTGGACAGTGGGAGGAGCCGTTTGGGGTAACGGGTTCTGTGGGAGTACTGGGGTGCTAAGGGGGATCTGTGGGAGAGCTGGGCTAAGGGCGATGGGGGATCCTGGGGGTGTACTGGGGCGCTGAGGTTGTGACTGTGTGATGGTGATCCGAGACGATGGGGGTGCTGGGGTACGAAGTGGGGAGGCTGCTGGGTTGGGGACGTTCCGTCCTGCCAGGCGATGACGTCGCCGGAGTTCTGTGGTCGAGAGAGGGGGCTCCTCGTCGGAGGAGACTTCACTGGGGGCTCTGATGCTGCGAATGGTGAACTGGGGTGGGTCCTACTCCGTAATAGGAGGGACAGAGGAGATTCTCGATCTTTTGTTACGCAGGGTGTACCTCAAGTGGGTCGAGACTATGTCGAAGAACTTACCAACGAGCAGGACACTCACGAAGAGGTACAACTCAGCTCGAAGGGACGAAGGGACAAGGGACCACGCCGAAAGGCGGACTAAGGACTGAGGGACTGAGGGACTGAGAGACTGAGGGTGACTCAAGAGTACGCTAGATTGCGCAGATCGAGAATAGAGTACATCGTGTAGACGAATGGACTATATACTCGGTGACACGTAAGCGTAGAATGTCATGGAAAGAAGAAGAACAAAAGGACGCGTAAGCGTTAGAGAAAGACGCGTAAGCGTCGAAGGTTATAGAACAAAAGAGAACAAAAGGACACATAAGCGTTAGAGAAAGACGCGTAAGCGTCGAAGGTTATAGAACAAAGGAGAACAAAAGGACGCGTAAGCGTAAAGTAAGTGGAAAAGAGTAAGCGGCTCGCATAGGAAAGAACAAGAGTATGAGAAGAACGGATAACTGTAACAGTAGGGCTACATACTTGTGGCGCGTCGCACTAGTAACGTCAGGGAGGGCAGAGTGCGACAGGGAAGGTGGAGTACTACAGGGACAGAGACAGGGATCTGACAGCTGCCAGTAACGACAACCGATTGTAAGGTACAGAGCGGAGAAGGAACGAAAGAATGGAACAAGGGAATGGGACATTGGACGTAGCGGAGATGGGCGGATGTGTCGCCCAAAGGCAAAGGAAGGTGGTGGATAGGGGCGGATGTGGTCAGGCGGGAGAGCGAAGGCACGGGGCGTGACAAGTAGATCGTATCCTAACTGTTGAGTTTCTGCAGAGGAGACTGCATCAAAGACGAATGTGATTGTGCTGTAGAAGAGTATCTCATGGTCTTAATATTATCTCATATGCTCAAGTCACATGCAACTGGTGCAATATGGAGGACACCTGGAAGTGTCTGAGGTACATTGCTGCATATTGATGTGGAGGTTGAATTATGCTGTTGGCCAAGTGTTACATATGGTAGATATGAGTATTAGAAGTTGAGATGCTTTTTTATTCAAGGTGCTAGTGCTAACTGATGGAAGTGGCAATTCCCAAAGTGTCTAACTTTGCTGAAAAGTATGATGTCATGACACTTTTCAGCAAAGTTAGGTTGGATGCTGGAATATGTTGTGGCTGTTGCATGTAGTGTGGTTGTGACAGTTAATTAGTGGCATAATTCAACCTCCACATCAATGTGTGGCAGTACTAGTGTGCTTGGACACTTGAACACTTGGATGCTTAGAAAATTCAGTTCCCAGGCTTTTTGGCAATATGCAATGTTCATCTGAGAACTTCATATACTGATACAGTAAGTGTCAATGCCTTCATGTTTCTCTGATGCATCCCTGCCATAACATGTAGTCTTCAAAATCATTTGTTATCATGCCCAACCTGAAGATAACAGAAGCAGATGGCATCATTTTTAATGCACCTAAACCTGATTACTGCATTAATATGGATAGCTGCCAGTTAGTACTCCCTCACTTTTACTTAGGTAAATTTATTGCCCTATTTTCAGCCATATCAACTTCCTGTACCTTATCCCTTGAAGAGAAATGTGATGTGTTTGAACTATGTAGACTTGATCACATCACATTGCCTGCTCCAAAAACACTCCATCTACAGCTATTGACTTGTACCTCATATTCTGTACTTTGTATTGCCATCATTATTGTCTTTGCCATCATCACAGTTGGAAAGGCACTCCTTTTACTCTCTCTCATTCCTCTGCCTTCTAGGATCCCTTCCAGGACAAACTCATCACACCTCTCATCATGCTGCCAGCATCCCTGAGCAACACACTTCTGTATCTCTACACCATACATATTGACAATCACACAGTATAAAATGCTTCACAAGTGAAACTTTCAGTATTATAACTTTAAAATACAAATTGAAGATAAGAAAGGGCAGAAAGTATTTTTTTAGGTATGGAATGGTGTGCTAGGCTGCAAAGCAAGCTCAGCACAGAAATACTGATGTATTTGACAACCCACAAATTGGATGATGGTTGATCACATTCATGATAAGTTCCCTCCTTGTCTCCTTATTTGCAGCAAAATAACAGCCATAGAGACCTTTAAGCTCTTTAGCCACCTGTAGGGATATGCCAGATGTGTGATATTTTTCTACAGCCAGGTTGAATGGATCAGGGTGCTTGGCCTGGACAAGGAAAAAGGAGTATTGAAGAACAAGTAGAAGATCTAGAAAAATATAAGTATTACTCAATGATCAATTTGTACAACTTGCCTATCCCCTGTTGAAGGATGTTTTTCCATGCCTTCCACTTTGATGGAACCTGAAAAATATAGTTTTCTTTAGTTAATGAATGATCATCATATGATAAAATATCTCACATGAGAGTTGTGTATGGTATATGGTATAATCTACATATAAAAGAATGGGCTGAGCAAAATGCAAACTAATTGTATTGAAGTTGAAACCTGCTGGGAGTACTTAGTATACAACACCTGGATAATATTAGCTATTTTAGTTTATAAATGAAAAAGAATACCAACTGTCTAACATATAAGGATAAATAGAGTGTTACAAACAGATTTAAAGAAAACACTAACTTGCTAAAGGTAAATAATATGAAAATGTGAGAATTGAAAGATATGTTGCAGAATATTTGCTTACATCCTAAATGAAATGTGACATAATAAGAATATCAGAAAATTGAAGAAAAGCTTACCAACTATGTATATATGTATGTAGATATTGTCATACATTGTGGGTTGAAAGATGGAATCATTGGTTTGAAACAACAAGACAAGATTAAGGACTGCATATGATTCTTGTAGATAAGAATATAGTAATGAGATGAGAGTTTATTATATTAATATCATAGAGCACTTACTGATTATGGATGGTAAGACCACTTACTTGCTGTAAATGGAAGAGGAATAGAAAAGGGGGTATAAATAAAAGATTGGAGACCTCTGTTGTACATCAGATTGCTCACAGACTAGGATTACAAGAATGAAAATAAAAGAAACATGAGAAAAATGGACATGTACAATGCACAATAGATCACTTACAGACTATGGATGGAGCAGCAACAGGAAAAGAGCCATTAGAAAAATAAATGTTTCCAACACATCAAGCCACTTACTCTCTATGAAAGAAAGAGCAGCAGAAAAAGGGCTATGAGAAAATTGGTGGTTTCTAATGCACATCAGACTGCTTACTCCCTATGAATGGAAGAGCAGAAGAAAAAAAAGTCATGAGAAAATTGGTGATTTCTCATAAATATCAGGCCACCTACAAACTATAAGTGGAACAGCAGCAGAAAATGGCCATAAAAAAGGAGATTTATGACAGACATCAAACCACTTACTTTCTATGAATAGAATAGCAGCAGAAAAGGGACCATGAGAAAGATGGATATTTTTGATGAACATCAAACTACTCACCCTCTATGAATGCAAAAGCAACAGAAAAGGCTATGAGAAATGGGGATTTGTGGTGTACATGAGCTCACTTACAAACTATATATGGATATGAGCAACAAATAAAGGGTCCTGAGAGATTGAATGTTTCTAATGCACATCAAATTACTTACAAACTATGCATGGAGTGGCAATAAAACAAAAGGTCATGAGAAAAATGGAGATTTCCATTGAACATTAGATCACTTACTTCCTATAAACAAAACAGCAGCAGAAAAAGTGTTGTGAGAAAAATAGTGATTTTTGCTCCATTTCAGACTACTTACTCCCTATGAATGGAACAGCAGCAGAAAGGAGGCTATGAGAAAAACAGAGAATTTTAATCCACCTCAGACAACTTACATTCTATAAATGGGAGAACAATGAAAAGGGGCCATGATGAAGATTTTTGGTGGGTATTAGACCACTTACTCCCTATGGACAGGACCATGATGGAAAAAAGGCCATGAGAAAATGGGGATTTCTGGTGGACATCAAACCACCTACTCTCTATGAATAGGAGAATAGTAAAAAAAGGGCCATGAAATAAATGAGGGTTGGTGATGAACATCAGACCACTCACTGCCTATGAATCGAACAGCAGCAAAAAAGGGCCATTAAAAATGGAGATTTTTGATAGATATCAGACCACCCACTCTCTATGAATGGAGAAGCAGTGACAAAGGGGCTGTGAGAGGCATGAAGATTTCTGGTGTATATCAGACCACTTACTGTCTATGAATGGAAGAGCAACAGAAATGGTGTCATGAGAAAAATGGAGATTTGTAATGCACAACAGACCACCTACAAGCTATGAATGGAAGAGCAGCAGGAAAAGGCCCATATGTAAGCAACATGGAGATTCATGATGCACATTAGCCCACTTACAAACTATGAATGGAAGGGCAGCAGAAAAAAGGTGGTGAGAAACATGATAATTCCTAATGCATATCAGACCACTTACAAACTATGAATGGGAAGGCAGCAGAAAAAGGGTCATGAGAAGAATTGAGATTTTTGATGGGCATCAGACCACTTACTTCCTATGAATGGAACAGCAACAAGAAAAAGGCCATGAGAAAAATAGAGTTTCCAATGTACATCAGAATACTTACTCCCTATTAATGAAACAGCAGCAAAAATACCAACATAAGAAAATGGAGATTTCTGATGCACATCAAGCCACTTACTTCCTATGAGTAGAACAAACAAAAAGGTCCATGAGAAAAATGGAGATTCTTGTGAACATCAGGCCACCTACTCCCTATAAATGGGACAACAGTAGAAAAGGACTGAGAAAATGGCAATTCTGGTGCCATCAAATAACTTACTTCCTATGGATGAAACAAGAGCAGAAAAAGGGCCATGAGAACATGGAGATTTTTGTTACATATGTATTGGACCACTTACTCCCTAAGAATGGCACAGCAGCAGAAAAAGACCCATGAGGATAATAAAGGTTTCTAATCCATACCTGACAACTTACAAACTATGAATGGAACCAACAGGAAAACTACAATGAAAAAATGGAGATTCCTGATTCACATCAGACCACTCACAAACTGTATGTAAAGGGAAAAACAACAGATGAAGGGCCATGAGAAAAATAGATATTTCTATCACATATTGGATCACTTACAAACTATGGATGAAGGAACAGAAGAAAAAGGGCCATAAGAAAATACAAACTTCTGCTGCACATTAGCCTACTTACCTCCTACAGAATGCACTTCTACATTTAGTGGTATTTAAGTTAAATTTGGCAAAATCTGATCTATGCAATATATCCATTTATCCTCCTACTTCAATGAATGCAATCACATAATCATACCTGTGTATGTGGAAACCAACTTGCAATTCCCTTCATTACATTCAGATCTTGTTTGCTGGTCATCCTAAAAGCAATATATTCTTCCAAAACACTAGATATATCATTCCATAGGTATATTTTATTATAATGATTTGACTTACTATTCAATTGCATATTTGATGCAAAGCAATAGGTTTTTTTCTTGTGCTGATACCAACAACATCTGCAATGTTTTGTTGTCTAATGCAGCTGCTGTTGCTTCCAGTAGACTCTTGCATCCCAGATCACTTGTGTCCATATCTGAAAGATGTCACATTCCATATCCTAGAAATCACTGGCCTGTAGTCACCTTGTAGTTGTACTGATGCTTTAGGTGGAAATGACATCTTGCATAGATCTCCCCAAATGTTTCTTTTCTGAAACATCTCTTGGGCAGCAATCTCTAGTCTTTCCTGCCTTTCATCCTCAAGCAAGTACATGTACTCATGTTGAAATACCTGTGCCATAAGGGCATCAAATTTGGTGAACACCACCACAACTGGAACTATGAAGCAGGTCATCAGCACAAATACATGTGTAGGTACCCCTTAGAATACTCTTCTTACCATTTCTAGTGTCACATTCACCAAAAAAGCTTTCCTCTGCAGCTGTAATGGCATGATGGAATTCATCCATGGGTATGCAATACCTCCATCTATCAATACACAATTAAAACAAAACTAGCCCTTCTCACCATATGGCATGAATTTGCTGTTTGAGATGGTTACTGTCAGACCACTTGGCAAGAAAGTCTTTCATTTGTTGAAGTTCCCCTCCATGTCCAGCCTCAAATCCAGGAGAGTCATGGAAGACAAACTTTGGATTGCTCTTGAAAACCAATTTATAGTTGATATCATGCATTCCACACTATATGTGCCAGGTGAAACCATGACTTCATTTCATATACTATATGCAACAGCCTACCTCTCTTGAGCCTTCAATTGTGTAATCAACCTGAGCATATGTACATCAATCAAGACAAAGCATCTGAATACAATCTAATGAACATTATCACCTTATGCCCATTATAATCATAGATCTCAGGGCCTTCTGTGGAATTGCAGATTTTTTGAAGGATGGTTGTCTTTCCAGCATTTGCCCTACCAATAATCAGGATTCTAAATTGACCAAATTTCTCCAAGAGGTTTTTGTCAGTGTCTTGCATGATATGAGAAATATTGGCAGCCCCTTGCTCTGTCATGTTAGTGAGGTTTTGAGAACAGAAATACAAATGCTAACCTGGTACATCAACAGGCTGAGTTTGAGTAGTATGGTCTTCAATGCTATCAGCAGAAAGAAGGCACAAATAATTACCAACCATACCATGTTGCATGAGTCCAGATTCCTCTGGACAGGCAGCTCCCTGTGACATAGACTGCTCAACAAGCTGAAGATCAGTCCTTGAGTTTCATAAGAATGGGTGTGCTAACAGTGTTAGGTAACTGATTTGCACAGCTTGGCTGTGAACCAGAGTCACCAGCAACAGATCTAATTTGGGCAGTGGGCATATTGGGAGATGGAGAACACTCCAGAGACATATTCAGGAGTTGAGCAGACAGGTCAATTGGATCACCAGCAGTTGCACTAGGTCGTCCCACTTGTATATTGCGGGACACATGGACAGGTGTAGGACTAATAACAGTCAAGGAAGCAATATTGTTGAGATCACAGGATCGAGTGGGCTTGACATTCGGAAGTATGTGAGGTTGCGGGGAACTAGATCCCTCTGGATGTATATGACTAGTGGCTCTATCGACAACCCCAGGAGTAAGTGAGGCGGCCCCCTGGACACGCCTCCGCTGCGTCCCCGAGATGATGCCCAGTCGACTGTGGGGAACATTGGCAGAACCGTGCAATTGTGTGGTGTGTAACCCTTCGGCAGCTACGGGTCGAGCAGGTGTCGGGGAGGCGCTACCAGCGGATCCGCGGATTTGAGTGGACCGAACGCTTATGTCGTTCACAAACAGGCTAGGTTGTGTAGAGTTGGAATCCTGAGCAAACACAGGGCTAGTGGTCCTATCGGCAATATCAGGAGGATATAGTATGCCAGTGGTATCCTGGGCATACCTCGGCCGTGGGCCAAGGAAACGAGAGATGGAGCCAGGTTGAGTAGTGGTGCCGTGGGACGGCGCTAGGAAGACGTTGTTGCTAGAGACGCGGGGCCGAGGGTGTTTGATCCTCTCCCAGAGACTTTCCATTGCGGAATCCAGTCGCTATAAAGCTAAGAGGTGGATGAGCGCAGGCGAGTCCCTGGATGATGGGACTGTGCGAAATGCGAGCGGGGAGCCGAACACGATGCGAGCTTGTTGTGTATGATAGTTTCCACGGTCATCTCCAAACCCGTCTTCAACCGACCAGGGTCCTGGTTTTATATGGCAGGGAAGCAGCCAATTCCGACCTATAAGTTGCGATCGCTGCCCCACATACGCCGGGATTCGAGTTTTCTCTTGTTGTGCTTCTTCAGGTGTCTTTATTTAATTGCTAACATTGGTGTCGAATCGACAATCGGAGCGCCGGGGAGCCAACGAGGACGATCAGAAAGAAGTGGATTGAAATGACACAGGTGAGTGCCATATGTCGGTCCGCGTGGAGTTCTTCCTGATAATCATTCGAGCACCACCGGCTAGACATCCAAAGTGTCTGTACGCATATATCCTGGAATACGAATTAATCACTCGCCAGGTCGGGCAGAGATTATACTGCTGATGGATAATATCTCACTAACAAACCGTCGACGAAGAGCAAGCTTTGATGGCTGACCAAGATGAGCTGCTATCTAAAACACACGTCCTCGGACGATAGTGGTAAACGGATCGATATCCAGCCCCTTTGTCTTCCCAGCTCATCCACCTGATATGATGTGGAACGATTATACCTATCACACCGGAAACATCAATGGATACCCCAAGAGCTCACACTGCAACTGCTCCAAGTATGCCGAGTTTGAAAATGGTACATCCGAAATCCGGAACGGCGCCGCCGCATAGGGTGTCACGCGTGGCCACAGCTTGTCTCTGACTAACGCCCCACCCGTTTTGGTATAGCCCCGCGCAGCAAGATACGCCCACGACGGGTCCGGGTGATACGTCTGCGCACACGCGGACTAGGCGTCCACGCCGATTGAGACATAACGAAGCCATCCCAATCGCGGAAGGGAAGTGCTGATAGGCTTAGGGTGCCACACGTGCAGTACAACTCCCCAGAGTGACATCTGTAAGTTCTGTGACCAAACGTGGTGAATGGAGAACGGGGGCCCCACTGGAAGTACGGAACGCTGGGATCTCCGTAGGGGTGCCCTTCGGTAGATGCAGGTAAACGTGTGTCGAGGATCGGCATGTAACCCATATAGCTGCTGTCAAACCGGTTGACCCATACTGACGGGAATGTCTCGTGCTTTGCGGCCGCAACGACCGTCGGTTAGTCGAGGCAGCTGAACCTGACACACACGATGAGGTGCGAAGCGATGGTCCCAGCGTACATACCGGACTTCGTCATCCGTCGCAACGCGGCTCGTACCAGATGTAATATTGGCGTTAACATTACAGGATGGGATCGGGAATAAACCAGGAGTGACGATCGCATAGGTGACGTTCCGGCAGATACTACAGACAAATTGATGATTGGTCAAGTATTATTGAAACCGTGCTTTCAAAACACATTACCAAATACCCATAACTGCCTCGGCTTCAGTCGTGTTTGACATAGGCCATGCACCATATGTACAGGTGCAGTTTGGCAAGAATCGTCTTGTTTGAGTTGGTCAGTATTAATATACGTGCCGTCTACCACAACATGTCTGGGAAGCACACGCCACTTGACTGGGCGTATCACATCTAGAACGTAGGCCATCCAAGGCACCGTCATCGCATTGGCTGGTCTGGGCATCTTTATGCCATTGATAAGCAAAGTTTTCATACGCAAAACGCCATCCCACGCGTGACCGGGCACCACTGAAGAATGACAACATCCTGTCATATTAAGTGGATGGTGTTGAGACGAACAGATATGTCGTAAATGGGGCATGCTTGAATATACGCCAACTGACACCGATTTCTTTTTTTGTTCGCTACAACGCTCAACCAGTGTTCAGGGTTGAGCAGCCCTGCATCCTCTCCCCATAGTTCTTTATTTCTAATAATAGACCGCAGTCATAAGTCATGTTTGCGGTGAGACGTGATGACTTGCCGATTGTAGCCGGCAATCGACACACATTTGTTCCTTGCGGGACAAGATCCCATCAACTTCTTCCAGACTCCGTGGTGACTTGTCCGGAGAGCGGAAGCATGTCGTCGAAACCAGCGACGTGGGATGCGCGGTCCAACTGGACGGTACCGCATGAGTTCCTGGTCTTGTCAATTCTTAGAACCCCGACGAACAGGAGAATACATAGGATGCACCTTGAGCACGGTCATAGAATATGACATTGCCTCGAAGTCGGCCATTGTGAACTAGCTGTGTATCACCGTCAGTCGTATCGAATGAGATGGTCCAAAGAACTGATAGCTCGTCCATATAGATCATCACCAACGAGTGAGAACAATCTGTGATTGAGTTAAATTGGACATCGAAGGCAGCTAACGAAAAATTAGTGGATGCGCTCATATCAGGAGAATAGTGAGCTAGGTCAGTCTGATAACTGTACAGTGGCTGGGATGCTTCAAATAATAACACGGTACGCCGTTGCATATCCGTTGGGTTGCCTTCGGGTCGGAGAGTAAAAGTTGGTCCTCCCCTAGAATGCGTTAAGCAACGAAGTTGGCATGTAGCACGAAAGTCACGATAGAACAAAACTTTGGCCCCAACGACTTCTTGAAACGGTCGACACTCCCGAAGAGACATTTCCATTCGAGATTGATTTCAAAATGTCCAACAGGAGCGAAAACATGAGGCAACGGGGCTGATGTAGTGAGTCGACGGCTCGGACCATTTC